>JAQBSW010000882.1:0-162647 GCA_029291075.1 Eudiplozoon nipponicum | reverse complement strand
TTGAATGAAATTGTGACTAGCAAAGTATTTAACAACAAGGAAGAAAGGAAATGTGAAAGAGAAACGCTTTCATCAACTTAGTGATAATCCGTTCTGATGAAACAGAGATTCCATTTGCCTGGGTAGGATCGACTAGAGTAAAAATAGTGAAGAGTCCGAGTATCAGTGCGGGATTTGCTGGTGTCGACAAACGAATTTGAATCTGAGTTAGAAGGCGAGGGAGAACTAGCTGCAGAATTCGATCGGCGGGTTCATTGTCGTCATTTCGAGTTTCTGTAATGTATTATTGACTAAAATAAAGTTAACTAGATTGAAGCTTGTGGAGAGTCAGAATGTCAGTGTCGCGTGCAGGGTTTACTGACATCCGTTGAGCGAGGTTATGACTAATAGAATGCGAGGAGAAACAAGCGTCCCATGTATATCGTCAGATGATCCAGTAGACGTTTCGAGTTTCTGATCGTTAGGTGAAACAAAAAGAGGACATTTTGTAGAGAAAATTGTGGCCAAGTACTTAATATTTGGATACGGTAGAAAAAAATGAAAATAGAAATAGTATCGGGGAATCCAGATTTGAAGTTTAGAATCAAAGACGAATTGTTGAAACTGGAGGCTCAGCCAGAAGAGACCTAATGCTCCAAAATTAGCTAATAGCCTAGGGGTAAATTGAAGTATTATTGGTTAAGAAGTAATCAGTTGCGCTTCCAATCTGACGTCTCGCATAGGAATTTGTTAAAGAAGGGAATGTAAGCCGCCATTTTAAACTCATGCTGGGATAGGAGCTTTATACCTGACGGAAGAGTGTTGAATACAGTTGTGACATTGGAAAAGAGATAGATTTTGTTAAATATATTGGGATTGTATTTGGATTGGATTAAATAGTTACTATAGCGCATAGCGTATTGGTGACTTGGGTGAGCAAAGTTTGACAGTGATAGGTAATTTGTTATCTTACGAATGAAAGAAATTACATGTAAGTGTTGGGTATACCATAGCGGTAGAAGGTTAGGCAGGAGTGGGCGTTCTCGTTAATTCTAGTTGTGAGGGAACACCCACTTCAGAAATATGGAAGACATCTGTTCGATGGCGTAGGAGGAGGCTAGAGTGAGAGGGCAGTAAAATTCGTTGGCATATGATATGAGGGGTTGGTCATAGACCTTGAACAATGTAATTTTGAGAGTGGGGTTGTTTGTCTTCAAGCAGATAAAACGGGCCCACTTGAAGAGATTGGAAGTAGTATGTTTAAGATGTGTGAAGAAGTCTAGTAATTTAGAGAAATAGATACCAAGGTGCTTCATCAAGAGGACAATTCGCATTCGGGACAGAACAGCATGCGTCAGAATTTAGTTTCACCAAACTAGTCTTAACAGCTGCGGGTGTAGCGAGGATAAAAGCTGAGTAACAAAGATGAGGAAGAGTTAGATGCTGTTGGGTTACCGAATACTATTGCCATATCATCTGCATATTTGACCAGCTTGACTAGGTTTTCCTCAACCTGCAACTGTGCGAGTGTTAGTTTGAAAAGTATAGGACCAAGTACGAACCCCTGTGAACTCCAGATCGAATAAGGGCTGTTTTTTGCAGTTGTGTAACGGTTTAAGATAACTAAACTGCTAAGATTGAGGACGCTGCCGCAAACATCATTGCTCAATAAGGCGGATCCAATTGCCAAAAACGTCAATGAATCAAAAGCCTTAGCTATATCTAGGAAGAATAGAGTACATTTATGACCTTCAGAAATAGAGGAGTAGCAGTGATTAAGCCATTCCGAGGGAAGATATGTAGTTTCGAGGCATAGATTGATTACATCAGCAACGCGAGAGGAGTAATTCCAACCAAGAAGGACAATCATGCTGACAGAGACATTGTATCGGTCAAATTGGGGTTTTTGATTTTATGTCTTTGATTGCCTGAAATACGAAGGTTCGTGAAATGTTGAACCAACGTAGATTCTCAGCGTCTTCATTATCGAGCATCTCAGCAGGCAGGAGATAATTTAGATGATCGTCGGATAAACTGGGGTCGCCCGAGGAGAGACGTTTATTAATAAGGTTTTGGATTTTTGTTACAATTAATTTTTAATGATAGCGAAATTTATTCGGGAGTTGGGTGCTGTTCAGATGCGTCTTTCGATGTTGAGCGCTTGTTTGTTGATTACCTGTTTAATGAGCTCATCGATACGTCGGAGTACGAGAGCGCAAACAAGGGTTGATGCACGTAATCTAGAATTGCGTGCAAAGTTGTCGCGTGCTTTAAACAATGTGTTCAACTTGTTCGTTGCGTGAATGTGTTGAATAGAGGTGGCAGAAGTAAATTGGAGGATAAGACGTTATGGACATCGGAAAATATGAGGAATGGTTTTCTGGAAGAATTAGATCTCTCCAATTAACGGCATCACAGAGTCGGCTAAACTCTTCCCAGTCAGTGAATCGCCTGAATGATTGAATGCTCTCTCTTGAGATAGAGGATAGAAGAGGAATAAGGAAGGATACCTGGCAGTGGTCGAGATTAGGAAAGATCTCCTGAGATTGAACATTGGTCACATCTTTGTTGGAGAGGACACAATCGAGTTGGTTGTTTCCTTGAGTAGGGAATTGCAAAAATTGATTTAGTAGGTTGTCCGCAAAGAGTGGATGATTTTCTGAAGTTAGATTTTGCCAGTTAGCCAGAGGAAGGTTAAGGTCGCCTACAACGATGTATTGATCGGAATGTTGAGAGAAAAAAGTGGACGTAAGTTGGGCTCCACGAGTGTCGTCGATTATTGAGAGGTTAGGGAGTTTGTAGATAACGCAAATGGATGAGCTGTGGTCTACTGTGGGAAGCTGAAATTAAAAATTCTAATCCTAATGAGTTAGATGCACACAAACGTTTAGGCATGAGAGAGGAACTGCCATTGGCAACCAGACTATTCCTTTGTCCAAGAGTTCTGTCACATCGAAAGAAAGTGTAACCATTGATGAGGAAAAGGTCATCGCAGTGTATGGAAGGGGACAGCCACGTTTCAACAAGAAAGCACATGTCTAGATCGTTAGAGGATAAAATTGCTCGCAGTTGTTTGATTTTAGGCGTAAGTGATCTACAATTGATAAGAATTGCAGAAAGGGATCCGCGAGAAAGAGGGTTAGAACGAGAAGGGGAAGCGGGCGGTTGTGTTCCGCTGGCGACCGGAGCAAGACCGCCGGCCGATAAGGATGACTAACCGCTTGCTGATGAGAATGAAGTGGTCAGCATCGATCTCGATTTCCTGAGTCCCACTTTTTCAGGCGGTTGGGGTAATTGAAGGATTTAAAAAAAGGACAAAGTCTTGTTATCTGGGCTCAAGGGGTTGCTGGGAAGCAGCGTTGTGGAGGTGAGAGTGGAAAAGATCTATCAGGGACAGAGTCTCCACTGTCCTGGGTGGTGTCGGTGTGGTTGGAAGAAGAGGAAGTTGTGGGAAATGAATCGATTTCCCGCGGTGCCGCGTGGGTCTTACGTTTTGTAGGTTTCATGACCTCTGCACCGGTCGTGATAATAACTTAACTTGAGGTTTTGGGACTGGCCCTAGAAATTGGAGGAAGGGTCCGTTATTGGGAGTTTTTACGCGAGGTCTTTCGATTCTTCATCTGTATGCCAACAAGAACAAAAGCGTATATTGCTAACAAATTGTCGTGTGATTCCTATGAATATCTCTAAAAACCATAATTCCATATAAAATCACGACGACCCGGTAAAGTGGTGAGAAGAAGCCCTTCAAATAAAGAGGTGGTCAACATGATGGATCCAGAAGAAAGAGCATCACCGAGAATGCCCCCGTAAAATGATCGGCGTTTCTTTAGGTTGCTCCTGCCATGATAGGCGTGTCAAGTTTCAGGTGAGGGTGCGGAGTCTGGCGAAGCGGTTTGTGCTTGCGCTGCTGTTCTTTGTAATAAACTGTTATCACGCGTTAATATTACTTTGCCTGTCGATATTATGAGTGATCGAGATTTTTGTTGATTTAGCTCGTCGTTGGGAAGTTTTTTGTAGGAAGAAAGCAGAAAAGCACGACATTTACCGGAAGAGACCTCTTTAAGATGTTTGAAGATGTCTCCAATTGATTGATTAGATCCGAGGACAAATCATCCTTTGGGAGTATGGAATGCGAAGACCAGAGCAAAAGGTTGTGTTTGCCGTGATTTCACAAAGAAACCTCTCTCGCAACACCATTCTAGAATTCATTGGCCTGACGCAACGGATGTGGCTGCAAGGTGGTGATAGAGACGTTACAAGATAAAGCTCTGAGCAATCCCGTGACATCTGCCATTTTTTGCTGGTGGTCAGCGAGTTTGGAAAGTAGCTTTTGAGTTAAGAATGGGGTGGTGTAGCCTGGCGAAAATATCTGGTTCATGATGGCGGAATGTGATAAAGAAACAGCTATAATAGAGAATACGGTGAGGAAGAAAAAGATATATGTACATATAGCAAATTCCGATGAGACAAAAGAAAGTCCTTAAAAGATGTAAATAAATTAAAAGTGTTTCCCAAAGATGACATCAGACGAGAAATATAGAAAATCTAATAATAAGAACAAAAATCAAACCGTTTTCAGTTCAAAATTATAGAGTTATAGAAATCCACGAGCACGACTATTCCGATTGTTGGACTTTTCCTGACAAGCAAATTAACCCTCTCGCTGTGCGATGATTTAGACATGCTTACTTCCGAAGAGTCGACTTAACTTTTCGACTCGTCATCTCTATGCCAACAAGGACAAAAGCGTATATTGCTAACATATTGTCGTGTGATCTCTCTGAATACCTCTAAAGTCCAAAATTCCATATTAAAACACAAATCCTAATAAATTGTTCTATTTTTAGAATAGAATAAAATATCCTTATTTGAATTCAAACCACACATGTTTTATCCAATAGATATTAAAAATTGCACAATTTAGGGCCATATTCTTCATTTGACATGTGATACATATTTTGTGTGACTGTATAACTGAAAATTAGCTCGATTGGTTACCGGAGCTACGTTGTCATTCTAATACTATCTGAACTGCGATTGCTGGTCATTTAGATTACGGGCTTTCGTTAATAGCAAGTGTAAGTTTAAACTCCTATTTAGTGTGTCATATGTATTAAAATAGCAAAGAACACAACTACCGAATATTTTAAAACCATAGAAATGTTTTAAATGATTACTTCACTGGTTTACCTTTTGTTGCTTTTAGGTATAATTAATTTCAGTATATTAAGTTTTTTATACTTCCGTGCATTATGTGTACACCTGTGGGTGCGAATTTACAAAAACCGGAGTTACTTTTTAAGTTAGAAGGGTTTGAAGGAGAGGTTAATGATGCATTATTTGTGCAAGGAAAAGATGCAATTATAACTGGAGCAGAAGACAGAACATTACAAGTTTGGATCAAAAGGGATAGTGGCAAATTTTGGCCCTCTGTTTCTGAAGTTCTTCCGAGTAAATTTTTATTATGTGAACTTAAGGTGCTGTTTCATGTTTGCATTATCGTCCAGAAACTAGAAAGCTGTTCGTTGGTTTGGATAATGGTACTGTTTCAGAATATTTATTGGCGAATGATGGCAATAGCTTGCGTCATATCCGTGATTACCTTGCTCATATGGGTCGTGTGATGGGCATTATATGTGGATTAGAAATGGAGTGGCTTATTTCAACTGCTAAAGATAAAACGGTTGCTTGGTTTCATTCAGAAACGGGTCAGCAACTTGCATTCCATCATTTGGAATATTCAGGGATGTGCTTAGAGTGAGTGTTGCTATACGTATTATTTGTAATATACGGTGTCCATCCCGTGTTTATGTTTAAGCCTCAGTTTCTGACAGCTGCTATGCTTTAAAAAGTTGGGTGTTGCTTTATATGATGAGAATAATCGAGCTATATGCCTAATATTCATAAGCAATCACAATTATAAATTGGAAATAATGTAACATCGATTCATCATGTTTCTTAAAAACTAAGTACGTTATTAATAAAGTAATGTGAAATGACAAAATAATTGTGTGCCTTCTATACAAGAAATAAATATGTGCATGAAGCGTATTTTTCCTTGTCTGGCCCTTGTTCCCAACACAGTGTCTGCATCCACAGCCTTCAGTTTTACACCGAATATTTCGAATAAAGGTTTCGGTTGCCCTTTTCAACGGATAGCAAATCCCGCAAACAATATTAAAATCATTATATCAGGAATTGTCAAATTGTTTGTGGGATGTGCTTTCCGTTGATAAAGGCTGCCGAAACCGGTAGCCGAAATATTTGGAGTAAAATTGAAGACAGTGGATGCAAAATCCTTGTTGGGTACAACACAAGCTTAATAATTAATATATTTTCTGTCGCGCAATATATTTCATTTAAAGAGTATTTTTACTATTACTCCCCTAGAATCTCCAATTTTGATGACTATACTCTAGTATAGTTATCAACTAAAAGAGTTTTACCTGACTTTTATCGCTATCTTCTATGCTAACGAGTGCTCATCGAAGCCGTCACATGATTTAACCTGAATTATATTAGTTTGAACGCGAGTAAAATGAATATTGAAATATTATTATGCTGATTTTTATGAACTTAATTGTTGTGGTTTTAATTTCGAAATAACAAGTGTGCCTACATTTTTTAGATTCGGTCTCTAAATTAAGCATTTGTGAACTATAGCTTTCTTATGTTAGCATTTTGCGAACTTCCAAACGAAAAAACTCAAATGCGCAGTCACTTTCAAGTGTGATTTTAGTGTTCATTTCTTCGTATTTACACTGCTTGTATGCTACTCTTCAATGTAGTCTAAGTCTTGACGTTTAGAACATTCACATAACTGGGAAGCCTAGTTTCAGTAATTTTCATCTGGCCAGATTCAGTATGCTTGCTACGTTTAACTCTCGCAGAGCTATGTGTGTCTCATCTGTCCCGATTTGCCTCTAACTGGGCTAATCGTTTAATGAATTTCTGATATTTGGCAGGTCATTACTTACTTCATAGTCGAGTTTTGTACGCGATTCAAAACTCCAGGCAGTCGATGTTCTGATGGATTGTGGATTGATACCATTTAATTTGCCAATCCTCGCCTGGACCCTGTGCAATTACTTTCACACGCTGTCGTTCTGTTTGCATGCAAACCTTTGTAAGCGCTACCAGGAAATATGCCTTTATGATAATAATATTGAAGTATTGCTCTCGAGCTGTGGTGCTTAATAGTCGATCGCTTCAGTGTGCTTTCATGATTACCTTAGTACACTAATTGTTTAATTCTTCAATTTGTGTTTGTCATTATAACATTGCGGTCATTAAATTAAATATCAAATTGGTAATCAGGAATCAATGTGTGTGCCTGTGTTTTAACTTATTTTAGGGAGGCTTGTCTGGCATTGACCATGCACTTACTTTCATCAAGGTTGCGATCTTGATATAAACACTTGGTCCATTATGCACATACATTTGTCAGTATTAACTAAGTACTGTATAATATAGATAAGGAAATTCATCCAGTAGACCGGTTTCGTCCCTATTTGAAACTCATTACGTTCTGTTCAGAATTTGTCGCAAACAGGACTCAAACCTGGGCACATTGCTTCAGAATCGTGTGCTCTAACCACTGAGGCACCCTGCCGTACACTACACACATTTTTCACTTATATAATAATTTTTTGGTTAGCCTTTCCTTTAGGTTGAGCCTATGGGGCATCCCTTTAGACCTGATGTAAAACTAACCATCCCCAATCTGTCGTTATATAAGACAACGCGCTACATCAGTAAGTGGTATTGAAATGAATAATCAGTTGTATTGGGCACCCGCGTCGGTTCCGATTTCCGAAAGCATGCCTGTATTGACAGCGTTAGTTGTTAGTCTCGATGAACCATCAGAGTTAGAAATACGGGATGCAATCATATCTCTTAAACGTTGCAAAGCCGTATGCCATGATGATTTTCTACCAGGAATTATTTAAGGATTGTGGTGATATAATTTCGGAAGCGTTGACTAAACATTTTCGTACTATATGTAATGAGGAGACCGTACCTTTTCATTGGAATGAATCGACCATCAATCCTGTTTTCAAAAAGGCAATCGTAATTCGTGTGATAACCATCGTGGTACAAGCTTGACTCCCGTCATGTCTAGGTTATTTGCTTCGAATATCCTACGTCATCTTAGTGCTAGAGAAGAACGGGCCGAATTCCGTTCAGGGCGAGGTTGTACAGATGATATTTTTACTTTATAGCAAGTTCTTGAACATAGACATTTATATCACCGTCCCACAATAGCAGTCTTTCTAGACTTTAATGGTGCATTTGATACAGTGGATAGCATTGTTTTATTCCATATTTTGTCGAAAAGTGATGTGTCCACAGAATTTGTAAATATTAAACTCACTCTTTACACGCTTACTCCTGGTCTCGTTAAGGTCTACAACGAGTTAACTTATTTTACAGCCAGCAGTGGTGTTCGTCAAGGCGTTCCAATTTCCTTTTTTTGTAATCAATGATATTATGAACAACACACTTTCACACATTCAGGATGCACGTGTTAAAGTTCTCCCGGGCGGTAAACTAGTCGACCTTTACTATGAAGACTATATTGTACTATTATTCAACAATAGAGTTTCTGCCCAGGCCACCTTGAATAGATTAGCAAACGTTGTTCCGTCTTCCGGTATGAAATTCGCACTCTTTAAACGTATAATACTTTTATAGTATCACACACCACTCAATCCAACTCCACGACTGCAGAATGAAGATCTCGACATAGTTGACAGGTCTATATGTCTCGGGAGTTCTATCAATAACTTAAGCAATATGTCTGACAAGATGAGAGTAGAAAGCTAGAGTAGCTTTCTCGAACCTTCGCCATTTATGGAGGAACATGGGTATTGCACTCTGTCTTAAAGGCCGTGTTTACATATCTTTTGTATGCCTCTTAGAGTTGATGATTTTAGATGCCTACACGCATTCGACCATCGTTGTTTGAGAAGCATAGCACATGTTGATTACCAAAAACGAATAAACAACGTTGATGTCCGTAGACGTATTTTTGGATCTGCCAACAAGTGCTCCTTGTTAGATAAACAAATAAGGCTCCATCAACTTCGTTGGCTCCGTCACATTTTGCATATGCCATCAATTCGATTGCCCAGTAGGGCTCTGTTCTCTAATCCAGCACCAGCTTGGCGTAAGAAACAAGATGGGCAGATTTTGACATGGCCGAAACAGTTGAAGTCACTTAAATCTAAATTTGGTAGTATAGGACCCACCCGTCTGCTAGGACGGGGTCAACGTGCGCATCGTAGTTCTTAGGTAGAATCTTTTTGTGTTATAACAACGAATCGAGCACAGTGGCGATCTTGTTTTAGGTGTCTAGTAGAAACACCCGTGTAACATTCTTTTCTTAATTGGGAAAATTTGACTGCGAGGTTTGGTTTGCTTATGAAATGATACAGTAAAAGCCGCAAGAAGGCTGTATTGCTGATGTTGCCTTGTCCTAATACTGACTTCGCCATAATGATGTTGTGTAGAGATTTAGTTTGCCTCACTTCTGAGAGTTATCTTGATAAATATACTAATAGTAACTGTGTACTCTTTCTTTCACTCTATCGTAAATATAACTAATAATTATTGTTTTTGTCGTTGTTTATATATTTTTTTCGCTTCTTTACTTTACTTTACTTTACTGCGGCTGACTCCTTTTGGAGGATAAGCCGGCTCCATTTTCATGGAGTTTCTTGGGAATTTGGTACAAGTGGTGTCCCCTCACCACTCGGCTTTTTGATCGAGGACGCACCTCTAGCCTTTGCACATCCAAGCGCAGACTGCAAGGCAGCAGTAAGTTGCATGGTTGCCGGTGGCTGTTGAGAGCTCATTCGCTATTCGGAAGTACGGGGTACTGTCCAGGAGTCCATGTAATCCTGTGGCTGTTGAACCCTTTTGTGGCGGGGAACACACGCCGAGTCATGGTGCCGTTGTCGGGCTCATGTGGTATTTTATAGGAGATCCGATTGCCGGTCGGAAATCCACCACGCCCTGGTGACACCACCGCCATAGCCCCGTTAGCCCATGTACGATCGGCCATCGAGACATGATATATCAATAAATTAAGCAATATGAGGGACGAGGTGAACATGAGAATCGTGAAAGTTAGAGTCGCTTCTCCAACCTTCGCCATTTATTGAGAAACGAGAGTAGCTCTCGCTGCCTTAAATGTCGTGTGCAAAATGCATCTGTCCGTGCAGTTTTGTTATATGCTAGTGAAACATTTTCCTTTAGAGTCGAAAATCTTAGGTATATACAGGAATTCGTCTACCCTTGTTCGAGAAGCATAACCAAAAATCAGTAAGCAACGCTGACATCAGTTTGTGTATTTTTGGATTTGCCAGCAAATAACGCTCGATTGACAAGCAAATAAGGCTCTGTCAGCTATGCTGTCTCGGTCACGCTTTACATATGGCTGCAATTTGATTGCCTACTTCACCATTATTTTCTCAGCCAACGCCAAAATTGGCGTAAGAATCAAGGTGGACAGGTTTTGATATGTCAGAAACAACCTAATTCAATTTCATCCCACTTTATTTATGTAGGAAACGTTAGTTTATCATGATGGCGCCCACGTGCGCATGGTATGTAATGCTGAAAACCTTGCGTGATATTGCATCCAATCGAGTTAAGTAAATTTGTTTCCGATTTATGGTAGAATAATCTTATTGATTTTCTTTTCTTATTTGGGAAGTTTTGGCAGCACTTTTCGGTCGGGCAGTGAAAGCCGCATGGAAGCCGTATTACCAATTTTTCCTTGAACTAAAGATTTTTTGGCCATAATGTTGTTGTCTGGAGTCTAGGTTTCCTCAGTAACTAGATTCTCGACACAAATCACGTTTCCTACAAATTAAAAATAATTTCAATTTTGTTTCATAATTTAATTTTTTAATTCTCATGGTTATATGGCAATGAATCATCAGTTACTAGAGTCTGTATTGCTGGCCGCTTAGGGAACTTTAATAATCGATGACGTCGTTTGGATTTTTATGCCTCTTTCAGTCGAGATCCTGATTGCATAAATGCAAGGTAAAACTTACGAGTCGAATTGTTCTACATGACATGAACCTGTTTGCCGTCACCATTGCATATTGTTAAGGGTTGCTATTTCCATCATTTGAAGTACTGTCTCAGAAATTCATTGTAGCATCCTACTTACCGGGCTACAGAACAAATCATACCAGAAAACTGAACCTATAGATAGATGTGCTCTCGTGATGGAACATATTCAAAATGTAAGATCGTTTATCATGTAACGTACCTTTATTGCAAGATAGAGACTTAAATATGGAAAATTCTGCGGGAATCTAGCGGAAAAAGTGGTACAGTTTTCAGGCTATGGTAAATTCACTATTATTAGCGCTGATTCATTAACTAGCGGAATGGGAGGTCGAGATCGCACAAATGGTAACCATCAGTTGAATGTAAGCGACCGATTTCTAGCTCGGGATATGATTCATTTGAACCATATTAATAACTTTAAATGGTGTTTACTTACAAGAGACTTTTATATTCAAACTAGTAAAAATAACAATTTTAGAGTTACCATAAAAGACAGCATTACACCGGCCTAAATTTCCGATGTCTCAGTGCTGCAAAATAAAAATTCCATACTGCCTTGTGCGGCGTACAGCATTAGGAGTTACTTTAACGTCTGAATATCGAGATAATCAAAAACAAGATACGTGTTACGTCTATTGCGGCCAACAGTTTATCACAATTGCTTTACACGCTTTAATTGTCATGTTTGGCCGAATGCATAAAAAATATTCTTCTCTCTTGCAGATGCGAAAGAGATCCATTCAGGTATAGTGTGGCTTTCTATCCATTGTTGTTGCAATGGTCTGAATTAACTAGGTCGCAATAAGCTTTCAAATTCATAGAACACAAAATCGAGAAAAAATAGGTTCGCAATTGTGTAATCATTTCATTTTTCTGATATGTCTGTCGAAATGCGTTAAACTGATTTTGGATGAAAATAAAAAAGATTCATTTTTGTGCGTACCCTGAAAGTTACATTTTTTCGCAGTTTAATTTATTTCTAACATTTCCGCAGTAAATTCCTTTATTAGTTAGTTGATTTTATTTTCACTTTTAATATTTTTCAAATGTCAATTTGGAACGAGTTAGATATGATTCTGACTCGAAGTACACGTTTGTTGGTGACTCTGGCGGTGGGATTCGTCTGTTGGCTCTTCAGTCGGGTGGATCCTCGCTTGCGCATCATCAGTCAATTTCTGACTCAACAGGCGGCACAGGATCCGACGGGTCTTCGAACTACTACGATGTGCGTGTGGTGCGAGAATTGCGTGGCCATGCTGAAGCAGTCACCAGTCTCGCTTGGGATAGTGTAACTTCACGTTTGTTGTCGGGCGGTTCTGATAGCGTGGTGATTCTGTGGGACATTGGTGGTGGCAAAGGGGCTGCGTACGAACTGCAGGTAAGTGCAAGTAGCTAATGATAATGAATGCCGGCAGACTGGATCCGTACATTCAGATAAAAGATTGGCTTGAAACGGCCGTGCCGTGTGGGCTGTCGTCTTAACTGATTTGAATTATTGAGAGCCGGCCGGTATGAAGCCAGTTCGTACTTCCATCAGTTTAACGACTGCGTGCGTACGAATATGGCTGAGGAGAAGTTGAAACTCCGCTCTTCTGATCAGTTATGAGGGTGGCTGTTGCGCGTTGTTGACGGACCGCTGGGTTTTCCTCTGCGGGTGCTGCGACTTGGTGTCATCGTGCAACGCTAATCGATGAGCTACCGATAATTTCACTGCTAGTGACGACTAAATACGTTGCAGCTGTCGACTTGCAGATAATTATGTGCGACCAAAAAGTTGACGTCATTAAAAAACCTCGTCTGGTTTTAAAGTCGTCATTACAGTTTCGGATAATTACGCAACAGCGTTTTATAAATGTTTATTTTCCGCTGTATATAGGTGAGAAGTGATATAGTTTTGATAATCGTTATAATTATTTTAAAAATCACTGAAAAATTAAACTTGAAACAATTGGATTGATTTATGAATGGATATGTCTAACCTCCCTCTTTATTATATATATATATATATATATATATATATATACCTATCTATGAACAAAGAAAGGAGATCGCTTAGTTCTCTAGATGGCACAGTTTAGATCACGTCAAATTTGACACAAGATTTCATCGACAATTATGTTTCCTTTATATTTCTTGTATGGTTGGGCAGTGTGAGATTCAAATGTTGAATCTTTGCAATTTGCGTTCGCGGGGTGTCGCCTTGCACTATCAGTTTTGCAGAGATCCGATTGATTCCCGTTTCCAAGTACGCATCGAATTCGTCTTCTTATTGGCTGGGTACGGATTTGTCCCTTTCTTCCGAAGGATTTCACATCGTTCATACTAACCACTGTAAATGAGGTACGATCTAATCTTCGTTGACTGGCAACTTTTCGAAATGGATCTTTCCATATCATCATCAGGCTTCTACTCACATACACAGTACAATGCTCACAATAGAAGATTTAAGAAAAGGGGTAATTAAACATGGGGATCAATCGGATCTTTGCGAATATGATGGTGCAAAGCGACAGCCCTCGAACGCAAATCGCGGAGATTCAACTATTAAGTTTCTCTGTTGTTTTACTGTCTCACTTAAAAAAGACCAAACATCACAGTTAACTCTGCAAACTTAAAGTAAAATAGTTAAGAAAAATAGGATTCTATTAAAAATATACGACAAAATCGCCACTGAACACCATGTCACACAGGGGTTTCAACAAGAAACTATAAGGCGCACGTAAACCTTATTTTGGTAGACAGAATGTTCCTTTACTACCGAGCTTGATTGTAGTTGATTTCAGGAGTTCTGCAATTTGAAGATCTGCCTACCTGTAGTCTTACGCCAATGTGGTATTGGTTGAGAAAATATTTCATGTCTTGGCAATCGAAATAAAGGCATTCGTAAAACGTGATCGAACTAGCGCAATTGATGATGTTTTTTGTTTGTCTAACTAAGAGCACTTAATAGTGGATCTAGAAATACGTTGTTGATAGTCAAAATAGGCTGTGCTCCTCAAACAGCGCTAATCGAATGCCTGGAAACGTGTAAGTTCTTCCACTCCAATGGTTAATGTCTCATTAGAGTATATTAAAATTGCACGCAAATATGCATTTGACTCACTACCCATAATGAAAATTGAGATTCTATTCCGATTTTAGTGATTCTTATATTCACCTCGCCGCTTAAATTGTTTGATTTATGCATCTGCCAATTACTTACAGAGTGGGGCGCTATCCTTTAGTAGTATCTTACTTTCAGAGGATGTGCTTTTCGTAACGAAAGACGGATGTACGACCACTGATCAATTCAAGGTGGCTTAGATGAAATCTCGGTTGCCTGCATATTTTGTGTCGACTAATCTGTCGCTGGGGAAAACTTCAACATTTGTTTACTGAATTTATGGAAAGGTGTGGTTCATAATATCATCTATTACAATAGTATAAAAAGCGAAGCAAATGAATACCGACGTTGCTGGTAGTATTGTTTTGAGGTAATTCATTGTAGGGACAATCATGACAAGAAGAGTTTGAGCATAGTGTTCATATTATATTTAAAAATTTTGCGAGCATACCATTTTGCGATATCTCACCAAATAATATGTTGCGACCCACGAAGTCAAATACATCCTTTAGGTATGTGAAGATGGCTATTATTGGACGGCGATATACACGTCGCTGTATAAATACTTGTCTTAAGGTAAAACTGTGCTCAATACAAGTACTTTCTCATCGGAATACGGATTTTTAGTCTGTAGTATTTGATTCATACGAAGTGCTGAAACGATGTGGGGTAATAGAAGCAAACAACTTATATGCGATTGGAATAAATATTACATCTCGATGGTTATTGTACATGTTACGATTTCCTGTTTTGAAGATAGGATTGATTATTGATTTTCCTAGAGCAATCAACACGGCCTTATTATTAGCTATACACTAGAAATGAGGTCACAATCAACTTTAAATAAGGTTAGCAGCAGATTATTGGTATCTGCAGCTGTGCAACATTTAATAGGTAAGATATCAGAACGTGTTTCTATCTCTGACGATAGTTGCTCGCTATTTATATGATTTATTATGGGGAATTGGAACTTATGCAGGTGTCGAAGTATATTTTTTCTTTGAAATGTTCATCCTGTCAATCAAGACGATAAAATTTATCGGTTATGAGGTTATTTCTGCGATCATTTATTGTTTCGCTCACTGTTGACATTCTTGGATATATTGAAGAAAACACCGTTTAGTACTTGATGCTAACGCTTATTCCACCTTTCAGATGTTATATTCCAAAAATGGATCAAGGTAACCTCTTAAAGTGCACTTATGTTGGTATATAATTGCTCTACGACTATGGTTATAAGTCGAGCTGCAGGAATTTGACGCCTAGTTCCAAGAATTTGCACAGATTTATCAAGCCTAATAGTATAGGAGCTTACTATGCCACACACAGAAGTGTCTGCCTTGTACGTAGCAGATTTCATCTACGTTCACAATACATTACAGTTATTCATATTTATATCGCAGAGACGACTATTTATGTCTGCTAGCATTTATATAAGATATTCCGAGAAAATATGGATGTAGGTCTTTAACGGATTAGTATATTATCTGATTTGTCAAATATGTTTGAAATCGAATGACAGTTCTGAATGAAACAACGTCGTCTGTAACTGCATGAGCTTAAGGTAACTGAAGGGCGCTATATAGCGGAACGTCTTACTCTATATCTGAAGTTTGTGCTACTCAAATATTATCTATGTTGAGCGCAGTTATTATATGCTCAATTACCATTGTCGTAGCGCATTGAGCTTAATGGGTATCTGGCACTTCAGTGCAGTTTTGCTTCACGCAAGCGGCGAGCTTGATTGTTCATCTCATACATAGCCAAAACGATTTCAGAACTTATATACCTACGTAGTAGAGGGAATAGATTGAAGAATAAATGGCCCTTGTTGTCATCTTTGCCGCATTCAATGGAAGCGTATGTAGATGCAACGGAATTACAACGTTGATTAACGTTCTGACCGTGGTTTTAGTGAACGTCTTTATACGTGTCACCTTGAATTGTATGAGATTGATAACCTTGACCGAATTCTATGGCAGGTAGGCCGGTAATTACTACACACTTTTCTAGTTCTGATTAGCTCTTTAGTTTATCCTACGACTAATAGAAAGTGAAGTCTCTGGATTCGAGCATATGTCAATCCTTCGTGACTGGAAAAGTCCAAATTATCCCTAAAATTTATTTCAGTATTGCTTATCTCCATGTGTCAAACAAACAATGTAAATTGGTGATTTCCACATTGATTTTCAGATTTTGCGTTAACAAAACGATCAAATAGAACAACCTATTTTTCAATTAATTTCACTCACTTGAGGATACCGCACTGTGACCTTACTAACTAAAAGACTTGAATTGAAAAATATCTGTGTTATTTTGTTGTCATACCGACTTCTCTCGGAGAAGTATTGTTAATTGTGCCTTATCGGCATAGGATCTTCTGTATTGCGCAGAGCTGGATTTCTGGTTCATGGTGATAACATTTATTGCATAATGCTTGAATGAGATATTATGTGCTCAAATTTGAACTATGTGCCTTTTGCAAATTTTATCCATCACTATTTTTCATTTTTGTGCTATTCTGTTTTAGGCACATCAAAAAGGCGTGACCTGTGTCCGTTGGTGGATGCGTGGCTCTACCACAAAGCAACTGGTCCCTTCTAAGGCAATCGGAAATGCATCGGTTGGCGGGAACACTGCAAATGGGGAAACCATCGGTGCTGGGCATTCGTGGCCGTTAGGTGCAAATGTGCTAAATTCCACAGGACCTGGTGTGGTCGTATCTGCGGGACATGATGGTAACCTGATGTTCTGGCCGATGCAGGGTGTGCTACGGATAGAAACAGCGACCTGGTCGAAAGCTGACGCTTGTGAACTGTGTTCGGCTCCTTTTTTCTGGAACGTTAAAAAAATGTGGACCGATATGTCTGTCGGTGTACGCCAGGTGATTTATGCACAATAAGAAGCAATAACTTTTCAGTGTATTTGCCATTTTGTGGATTTAATTTATCACCATTCATGTTATAACTTGCTTAACCGTCACATATCTTAATACCAGAAAAAATTAATAAATATAGAGAGGGTTAAGTTTTTTCTGATGGAAATACCAAACACAGAATAAGGCTAATTAATTATTCTGTGTGGGTTTGCATTTGTTAATTATTTGCAACCGTATACAGTTGTGCTACGCAGCAACGGTTTAAGTTGCTTGCTTTTGTTTGAAGTTCTCGGATCCTTTAATAATGAATCATTTTAGAGCATACTTCTCATTTTATGCTGAATCTTTTGATTTTGACTAACTGTAAGACGTTACGTTTGTGGGCTTCTAAAATGCTAAGTGGTCATTTCATACGTAGCTATATAGGAGAATTATGCAAATTTGCATTGAATTTAATAGGGATGGGTCTTAGAGGTATTCGCGAACGTGAATATTTGTCAACACATACAGCCCCGATAAATACATTTATTTGTTATTATAAACGAAACATCATTTGAGATATGAAAATCTAACTAACTATTCCCGATCTGTCATTATGCAAAATACACCATGTAACTTCAGACATTTATATTGATTTGTAGTCTACCAGGATTTTGATTATATGTATCTTGCCAGTATAAACTAAACATTGCATCAGATAGCAAAAGTAGTTCATGGAATCGACCGGTTTCGTGTTTATTTGGAAATGCTAAAGCAATGTCGAGAATTTGCCACGGAATGGACTTGAACCAATGCACATTTGCTTCGTAGTCTGAGAGTCTGCTGCACCACTCTTGCCGCACATTACTCGCAGTTTTAAACCATATTAAATTATGTTTTGTTTAGCTTTTACGCCAGGTGTAATCTATTTGGAATCTCTTGAAACCTAAAGTTCTAACTAACCATCTCCGATCTGTTATTACACGACAGATACAATGCCACTTTGGGAAGACTTCGATTAAATACAAATTCTGCAAGTGGGATAGTGTTTTATAATTACTGATCGGAGGTAGTTAGTTAGAACTTCAGGTAAAATAGGTTTCAACTGAAGGAAAGGCTAACTGAAAATCACAAATCAGTATAAGAATTAAAATTGTTTGCATTGTGCGGCTGGAGTAGCACAGTTGAAAGAGTCCCAGACTCCGAAAAAATTTGCCCTGCTATGAGCCCCGTCTGTGGAAAATAGACAAGGCAATCCCTACTTCTGCTTTGAGCTATATTTGACATCGTATCGCCCAGAATCTCCAACAAAGATCCTCGTAGACGAACGTGTTTTTACCAACAAAATTTACTGTAGCTGACATTATGTGTTTCTGCAATATCGAAATCCATCCACCTTGATTCTTACGCAAATTTGGCTTTAGCTGATGGAATAGGGCTCAACTGGTTAATCGAGTTGAAGGTATAAGTTTAAAACGAAACCGAGCTAGACTAATTTTGAAGCCTTAGTTGTTTGTCAATGGGTGTCCGTGTTGCTTATTCTTTGTTAATAGCCTATATATGTTAGGTTTCTTGTACAACGTTTCAGATCTTAAATTCTAAAAGACTGAGCTTGGCTAGAATATAGCAAAACGTCACGCACAAATGCGATGTAAACAGAATCTTGATGGCAGAATTTCGCGATTCCCATTCATATCGTCATACATATTTACTGAAATTTTGATATGACTACTAAAGTAGGTAAACCTGCGAACTACGCCCGGATCGTCATTGTGGATTAAATGGCCTTGTGAGCATTGTATGTGGTTGGCCTCGCTCCTATATGATGTAGAGTGGATCTTATGTAGTCGATATCTACTCATTTTTATCATTACTCAATTTTCTTTTAAAGATTTTTTGATTGTGTGGCAGTCGTTGGCCTCGTTCCTAATGATGTAAAGTAGATAATTCATTATATCTGTTCGTCTTCAAACTGAAATCGCTACGTTAAAATGTTTGTGCTTAAATATACACTAAAGTAGCATAGTTGCATTATTTTATAGTTTATGAAACATCATTTTTCACTTTCTTTCACTCGATGTCTCTCACTGTCTCTGTTTTTCTGTTTCTCTGTGTTGGATGATGTTTTGTCTGTTATGCAATTATAGCACCACTGCAGGCGATGCGGTAAGGCTGTGTGTGACAAGTGCTCGCCCGTCCCCTCCGTGTATCCTGTTATGGGATTCGAGAAGGAGGTGCGGATGTGTTCCAAATGCCATCCTCTTATTACCAAAGACGAGTAAGTACAGGAAATGAGCATTTTTCTAAGATGTTTATATTACGCCGCCGGTGCAGTTGGCTAGAGACGGCCGGTCTTCAACAAATTGAATTTTATTTTGACTTCTAGGCATCATGAGTTCATTTTTGCGATTTGTGCATCACTTGTCGTTTTTATGTTGTGCTTCTATGTTATTCTAGAAAGATCGAAACGTTTCAGTGCGTGTAGCTGGTGTTATTATTATTATACAACATACATGCACGGATACCTAAATAAGATATCAGTTTATCGCACAAAAATTTAGCAGAATTGGCGTCATGTGATTGACGAATCAAGGCGTATCCACCGAACCGATCGGTGTCTGGCAAGGACAGTGTGGTGTCTACATATTATATGCTGACTTGATTGATACGCCGTATCTAAATCTGTATCGTCGCTAGTCACATTTTTGCGTACCCTCCTTGTGCTATGACATTTTTATGCGCCACATAGTGATAGACGTCAGTATAATCGTTTGTAGCATAATACGTTCTATCATTAAAAGCATAACTTTATCCATGTGGTTCCACCTAGAATCATTCATGCTGGAAATGTTTGAAACTACGAGTCATCCTATTTTTCTGCCGTTTTCTTGTGTGGGACAACTGATAGCACTCGTAGGTCGGTAAAATCTTGAATCCTTCACATTTTCAGGTGCACCGATTTTTGGCCTTGATTGATGGGTTCTCACTTGTCCCTTCATTTTGAAGCCCTCCATCAGCTGCTTGTCTGAAAATGACTTTGGAACAAGATTTTCCACTCTTTTTTTTCCGAATTTTCGGAACTTCATTTCCAGCCCCATCTTCAGAGTTGACACCATACTCACAGGAAAAAAACAAATGTGGTATCCTCATTCAAGAATGATCTATTTATATTTATTTTAATTCCTAAAGTATTATTTATTGTCTGCCCTAATATCTGGTCTTCATACCTATTCTCTTGTACTCAAATGTATACATAAACTTATCCACGGCCCCCCCTCCACACACACAATAATTTATATACACAAATGTGTACGCTACTAAAGTGACAATGGAAAGATATACACATCTATTCGTGATGTCTCGATTTTATAATTTCTGTTCCTGACGCGTAGAAGGATCAACAATTTTTTTATTTTAATCATATTGAATTAATCCTCAAATTCCCGATATACCTAATCTCATCCTGTGTGCAATAGGTTATAAAGCGCGAGAGGTTAGTAAAACTGTTGAAAGAATACAGTATTATTCCATCGTTTGTAAAAGACCGAATAAGAAGCCTAAACTAACGAATCGTATCTCAACCAAATTCACATTTACAAACCTATCCTGTATAATTTTAATTTTTTATTGAAATATTTGTGTCCCAACCATATAGATATCAATGTATGTATAAAAATTTACGTTTAATCAACAAGATGGGTTCTTACAAATAACTTTGGGTATATAATATTAGCAATATTTTTATTTATTATTGAAATTTTATTATTTGTTTATATATATTTATTTATAACCGCATCTTATATATATATATATATATATATATATATATATATATATATATATATATATATATATATATATATATACGTCTTGTGTATATATAGATAATCCTATAATCGGCCATGTTGGTTCTTCTAACATCTTTTTTTAAAGATCTATATTCACATCATATATATATATATATATATATATATATATATAACACTAGGTTCGTTGAACTTCATGTACCTACTATTCAGCTAAGTTTATAGTATATCTACGTTAAATATATATTTTTTCATTATTAATTACATTTTATATGAATATATAAATATCCATACATATACACGTCTGCACACAATAATATATTTTATGTATATCTATATCAATATATGAGTAACAATGTGAGTTCTCCTCACATCTTATATCATAATCTAAATATTCTTCCACATATATTACAAATATCTAAATAAGCATTTAAGCAACCATGCAGTACCCTATATCTTACATGAAGATATAGAATTATTCATATATATATATATATATATATATATATATCTTATATGCATATTTAGGTAAGCATATAAACAACTATATGAATTTCTCTCATATCTTGTATAAATAGAAAATATCTATATATATTTACGTGTAGACGACACATGTAATCTGCATATCAAAATAAACATATAAGCAACCATGTCAGGTCCTCCCAGCTATTATTTATATATTTTCATTCTAGCCGTTAATAAATTTATATAGATGCATACAATCTATAAAATTTAGATATATATATATATATATATATATATATATATATATATATATATATATGTGTGTGTATGTAAGAACAAAACAACGTACTCCATGGAATAACATTTATTAATAAATCTTATTTCTACCAGTATCTACAGCCATTGTTCTGGATTCGTTAGTATATTCGTTCATCCAATCCCACTGTACATGTGTTGTAACCAATCTCCTCTTCGTTATGCTAGCTCTTTGCGCCATGCTTTGCGCAATTTAGACCACTCCTTTTGCGTAACGTCATTTGGTGTGTCATCGCTTTCATTGTAATTGCGTCCGTAATTGATGTATGTGTCGTATTTTGCGAAGCGTTGGCTATTTTTAAAGGCATGTCGGTTATGTCTTTGTTCCAGTCCAATTTAATTTCTTTTTGAATTATTTTCTGCACGTTTAAGCAGGGCTTCAGCTTATTAATTGCAATAGCTTCAAAAGCCAGAAGCATTTTCTCTGTTTTTGCCTTGTAGAGAACTGAAAAATTGTTACTACTAACAGCATGACCTGTGAGTAGTACATGTTCGCAAATTGCTGATTTTTGTGCAGGAGCTGCAGTGGTCTAAATTGCGCAAAGCAAAGGCTAGCATAACGAAGAGGAGATTGGTTACAACACATGTACAGTGGGATTGGATGAACGAATATACTAACGAATCCAGAACAATGGCTGTAGATACTGGTAGAAATAAGATTTATTAATAAATGTTATTCCATGGAGTACGTTGGTTTGTTCTTACATTTAAAAAAATGGTGAAATTAGAAACTATCAATATATATATATATATATATATATATATATATATATATATATATATATATATAGATAGATTGATAGATTGATAGATAAATCATGATATGATTTTAATGCTTATTTGAACGTCTTAGTTGAAATCGCATACTTTTGATCGAGATACATTTCTCTATTATCACTGATTTATTATGATATGAAATAGTCGAAGACTTAGCCACCATAAGGTATACGTGTAATAAACAAAAATGAGTAATGCAGTTATCTATTCTTATGAAGCATTCCTTAATTTTACATCGTATATATCGTTTGCACGTTAACCTTTTACCCAAAGTCAGTTAAACGTAGGTGTTATACATAAGTTCTTCTTATTTGATTGGGTCTGTGACGATAACGTTTATTTCAATCGAGATTTAGGACTTTATATAAGCGTAAATCGAATTATATTTAACCGGTCGCACAGTATAGCAAAACCCTCGTCAGATGCACGTTTTGACGCGTTTCTTCCTTTCATGACAATAATCAGAGCACGACGGCCAGCTGGCTAGCACCGGTGGTGATAATAATTCGTTAAGGAAAGTTCGACATTTTGAGATAAACAAAAATCACATTACATTTAACCATTCGCGCAGCATAGCAAAACTATCGTCAAACGCTCGTACTGATGAGTATTTTTCGGGGAAAATTGCGTACACATTCATCCTACTCTGTATTTTAACAAGATACACATATTGACCTTGCTTGGTGAATAAATTATATATAGTGTTCTAGAAGTGCGGAGACGGCATCAGACAACGGAATAAAATAAACGAGATTCGACTCGTTTCATGCTTGTAATACAATGGCTGTTGCAAGTATTACGGTTGCCTATTTGGAAATAAGTATGATGGTCAGTACGATCAAAACAACCGACACAATGGCCATTTCCGTATAATATAAAATTGATTAGGCAACGCCCTATGTATTATGTGGCCAGTACCTGAAATGAGTTCGGGAGCAGATCATCGGGGCATGCAATTTTGCCGTGTTTTATAGATAAAATTGCATTACTTATTTATAATTGATGGTTATTCGAAATTATCGTTCCGCGTTGTGAATACAGGCTTACTTTCGTTGATCGCAACTGTTGCAGATGCCAAAGAAAATAAATCTTTTAATTGTTGAACTCCCCTTTCATTACGGAAAATTTCATCGATAATTAGATTGTTGATATTCTTATTATTTGTCTGCCACCTTTTAACTGCCTCCGATATGTTGCGCGAATAATTTGGAAAAAACAGCTGTTATCTTATACAAACTCAATGGCATTTCTGGTCCAAAATGATTCAAGATCGACATTTAGATAGCGCTTAGATGGGCGTCTTGCACCTCTCCTGGAGTATTGTTATAAGCCGACCTAGCTGGAAATCGGCGACTGGTTTTGAGAATCTCAATTAATTTTACGGAGACCCAACGATTATTTCTACGAGAGCCTACGACTCCGCATACAGTACTTCCTTCAGTTACATAGTGGAGCTTATCCTCGTTCAGAGTAAATTGGAAATTTCGCCTCGACAACGCTGGATGCGATCACGCCATCTAGAACCAATTGCTACATGATCTATTGAAGTCCGTCGTTGCACGTGGGCTGGAGCATGCTATGTAGCGCAACGCCTTTCACCACGTGTGAAGTTTGTGCTATTTAAGTAAAATATGTGTTCAGAACAGCTATCCAACAGACGTTCACAGTTGTCGTTGAGCATTGAGCTTAACGAGTATCTGCCAACGTAATGAATTTTGCGTTGATTGCGGTTTCTGGCCTTGAGTTTAGTGGATGTATTTAAACCTGACGCAATATGTCGGCTCGTAACAGTGATCCATTCAGTTGAACAAGCTTCATCTCTTGAGCTGGGAAAAACCACGAAGTTCGAGAAAAATCAGTGCTACAAGAGGTCCCAAATCAATAACTTAATTCTTGTAAGATCAGGCATTCTGGTTTGGATGCTCAACACATATATTTCTAATTTATCCAACGTATTTGTGAGGTCTTTTTTGGTGTCCAGTTTGTCGCAACTTTTGCACATCAAAAGCACTCAAGCTTAAACCTAACCTAGGTCTAATAGATGGTTGTCCTCTTGAACTATCTTAGATATTTGGTATATCGACATTGAGCTAAGTGAGTTTTGATCAACGTCCACAATGTTAGACAAGAGATTTATTGTTAGATTAAAAAGAAAAGGAAAAGATAGGGAATCGGAAATGAAGCAAATAAGGTGAACCTTTTTATGCTGCTCGTCGGGCGAAACAGTTTTGTTTCATTATTATGCGTATTGTTGATGATTATGTGGTCTGAAATAGGTCACTAGTTTGCCCATTTCTAATAGGAATGGTTTCCTCCAAAGTTTCCCTTTTCTTAGATTGTCTTGCAAACAATGTTGCCAAACGCTAAAGTTTCTTTAAGCAGCTGAAACATGACATTTGTATCTGGCACACTTCCTGTCGTTTTTTCGTTGTCTATTTAACAATGTGTTGCTGCGCAGTTAAACCAAACTTGTGGCTTCACACGAAATGGATGAGGGTTCTATTCAATCAGACCCGCAAAGGTTCATACTAAAATTATCGGGTTGGCACACATATGCAGCCAATCTTTAGACCGAACATTTCTGTTGCTACCGGACTTAGTTAATAAGAATATGGCGCGTCGTGATTAAGTCACCGATATTGGGAATCATATCTCGCGGTCTCGTATTTGCTTACGTACCTCTTCTGCGGTTCGCACCATTCATCGAAATTCCAGGTTATTGCCTTGCCTTAAAGCTGTCTTGGCCATAATAGTGCTTTGTAGAGGTTTAGTTTACCTCACCTCTGTGTGTTATCTGGGTAAATATACTCATTTGTAACTAGGTCTTCTACCTCACAAATCTCTAATAATTTGTATGCCTAAATTTTTATTTTTGTCGTTATAAATGATTTTTACTATTTTTTTCCATTCTTCTTATGGTTGTATGGCGGTGAAGCATTAGGTACTAATAGGTTTTGTATTGGTGTGCATGATGATGCTGATCATGGTGATTATGATGGTGATCTAAATTGGTTTTGTATCGTGAGGGGCATCAAATGAAAATGGCCATACCAGACTGTGCCTCAGGCAACGCAATCATGTTTGATGCCATCTCAAAAAGACGTCGGCTCGGAGAGCTGTCCAGGTTGAGAAAACAGTAGTCAATCATTTCTCAGAAAAGAGGACTAACAACATGCTCGGCTTGACAATCCTTAATTTACCATTCAGAGAAATTTTCTGTGGATGCATGACCTGTTAAAGGCAGCTGTATCGATGTTATAACGTGTGAAATGCTTTGACCAGTGACGATTCGCATGTCATCAGAGATTGCAGGTTGTCGAGTTCTGTGATGACTAGCAGCGGGTATCATTTAGCATCTACCAGAGACAACCTGTCGACATCATCACTTCACTTTGCTTTGCTTTAGCCTAAATGAGACAAGCTTTGATACCCAAGCGAATTGTTTTCTTGAAAGTTGGTTTCTAGAAACTGATTTTTCGACAGCCAAATAAAAATGCCTTAATCACAACTATTCCTAATTGCAATGATACCTAGTTGTTGGTTTATTTGGAAAAGAAACAATCGTTCGCATAAGTTTCTTGCTGAACTTTGGATTACCTTTAAGAAATGCCTACCTGATATTGATATTTGATTTCTACTTTATTAATGTTCGCATTCATCTTTATTGAGCTAATCGGATTGATTTGCTTTAAAGAATTGGTAGCTTCGTTATAATTACGTCTTTCTCAGTTTTGATGCGGAACAAAAACGAGAAAAATTATTAATTTTGTTTTCTGCGTGTCGACGTTGTGCGTCGTCTTTAGCCATGTTTTTTCGAATGTGTGCATTCACTAATTTGTCTGGCCAATGAGTGCTAATTAATGCTGTTGTTTGTCTATGAGTAAATGTGCACATGCTTATGGTCATTTGTGATCGATCTATGCAGTTGTAAAATGATCGATTTGATATAATTGATTTCCAAGTAAATGGTGCTATACATTGGTGCTACATTGACTTCGTTGATTTCTTATACTGGTCGCTTTGGTTCATTTACTTTGTTTGACTTATAGTTAATCGGGCCGATTCGCTATGCTAGCACGTGATATTGTATGTGCGCGAACTGTTTTACAAACAGGCTTAATTTTGGCGCTTTGACCTAGCAATTAGCTTAATAAATCATGTTTGCAAGATTGTGTTTGTCAAGGCTAATTTGCCAATAAACAACATTTTTTTGGCTCTTTAACCAGTCAATGAAGAGTTTTTCGACTGAGTTTGTAAAGTTACACCATGCTTATGAGATTTCAAAAGATGTATTTATTTGCTCAGTGCTGTCCTTCTTGTTGTGGATTTGACCGCATTTTTCTTGTGCGGGACAATTGATAGCACTCATAGGTCGGTAAAATCTTGAACTTCCTTCATCTTCAGATGATGTAATTTTTGGTCTCAATTGATGGGTTCTCACTTGTCCCTTCTTCTTTAAGCCTTCAATTAGCTGATTGTCTGATATTGACGTTGGATCAAGATTTTCCATTGTTCCTTGACCAATATTTCGAGATCTCATTTCCAATCTCATCTTCAGGGTTGACACAATACGCACAGGAGTAAAACACAACTTGTGACAAATGTGGTATCCTCATTCAAGACAGATATATTTATACCCATTTTAATTCTAAAAGTATTTTTTAATTGTCTTCCTAATATCCGGTCTTCATACCTAGTCTGTCTTTATCTTTTAATTGTTTCCGGTGTGTTGTGGTTGGGAATTGCGTTTTGCACCCTGTCCAATTGAATTTATTACATCATTTTCATTCTGATCGTAGTTGGTGCTTGAACTGAGAGCTTCAGTATACTGATGGTAGTGATACGCACGTTTTTCGTGATATGTAGCCTGTTTTTCTGTGAAGTTGGTAAAGTTAATGGCTGGGTTTTTTAAAACTCAGTGCATTATATGAACTGCAGTCGGCTAGGCATAGGCAATCTGTTGATAGTTACGAACAACGCATACCGTCATGACTTATTCAAATAATTAATTATTGATTACGCGAATAGTAATGAGTAAGCAAAAATCCAGCTTCTTACGAATTCGCATAGATAATGACTGCTTTAAACCTTGTGCACGTGGTTTTAAACTACGGTTGATATTTCTTGGAAGCAAACAAATTGATTCTATTAATAACTCTAAATTATTTATCAATGAAACAATAAAACATCAGTTTTTCATGCTGTTTGTAATGATTATGTTTATAATAAGTGTAATGATTCTGATGAATAGGTTTGTAGTGATGATGACGATTAGGATACTGCTGGTGTTGAGCATTACGATGATGCTGCTACCGAGGATGGAACGTGGGTGCGGGTGCCACAAATTGTCAGTGTTGCAGAACAAGGAAATTGTGTTGCGACTCTCCTATGGGTTGCTTAAAATTTCGAACTTTTTGGACACACGTTTAGGAAACCCTATATTTCTTCTTCAGCGTTGGTGTATCGTAATTGGGCTGTTATTGCATATCTTTTGGCCTCTAGTGGGAGTCAATATTTTCTTTACATTTGCGCTACAATACACAGTGATAGCACATGAACCGGAAGCAGTTAATTTCAACGGTGACTGTTTTCCTACTTCTTGTCTTGTCAAATTAATGTCCGACTATTCTAATCTGGGGTTTGTTTGTCATGGCAGTTGCCAAACCAGTTAAATTTCCACAGTCTACGTTTAATTGCGAATTATTTGTTACATGGCGGTAGTGATGTGAAGCTGTTGATTTTAATGAAGGGGGTCACGTTTTTGTGAATCTTTTTTTTGATATTTACTATTTAGTCGCAGGAGCCTTGTTGTGCAGTTCAACACAAAACACGCCATCAACAAAGTTCATATTGAAGAGGCGCTCAGTTTGATATTGACGGTTGGGCGAGATCGTATGGTAAAGGTAAGCAGTGATTTAGTTTCGCTGTTTGTTATCCATTAAATGTAGTGGTTATTCTACTACAATTTCGTGATCCGACTTATTAACATATAATTAACTATTTAAACAATAATTGATTGCGCGGGTGGTGGTAACAATTCTTTAAATCAAGTTTGCGTGCTTGAAGTAAACACCAATCCCATTGTATTTAACCAGTCATCGAACAACATAACAAAACTACCGCCAGCTGCAACGCACTGACGCGTTTCGACCTTCCATGATCATCATCAGAGTACGACGGCAAACTGAATATCGAGGATCAAACCGCATTGAATATATATGGTTGCAGCTGGCGGTAGTTTTGTTATGTTGTTCGATGACTGGTTAAATACAATGGGATTGATGTTTACTTCAAGCACGCAAACTTGATTTAAAAGAATTGTTACCACCACCCGCAATCAATTATTGTTGAAATTGTACTGCCCTATATATGCATATGTAGCGAAAGCTGCAAACAGTTAATGTTCGTGACTGCATAGAAATTGTGCAACCGACATTTCCAGTCAAGTTCAATGTATGCAAGACTGCTAGAGGTGAGAGCTGCATATCTAAATTTGATTTCCATATATATTCAATGCGGGTTTGATCCTCGATAGTCAGTTTGCCGTCGTATCTGATGATGATCATGGAAGGTCGAAACGCGTCAGTGCGTTGCAGCTGGCGGTAGTTTTGTTATGTTGTTCGATGACTGGTTAAATACAATGGGATTGGTGTTTACTTCAAGCACGCAAACTTGATTTAAAGAATTGTTACCACCACCCGCGCAATCAATTATTGTTTAAATTGTATTACCTATATATGTATATGTGGCGAAAGCTGCAAACAGTTAATGTTCGTGACTGCATAGAAATTGTGCAACCGACATTTCCAGTCAAGTTCAATGTATGCAAGACTGCTAGAGGTGAGAGCTGCATATCTACAAATTTGATTTCCACATATATTCAATGCGGTTTGATCCTCGATAGTCAGTTTGCCGTCGTACTCTGATGATGATCATGGAAGGTCGAAACGCGTCAGTGCGTTGCAGCTGGCGGTAGTTTTGTTATGTTGTTCGACATGACTGGTTAAATACAATGGGATTGGTGTTTACTTCAAGCACGCAAACTTGATTTAAAGAATTGTTACCACCACCCGCGCAATCAATTATTAGTTTAAATTGTATTGCCTATATATATGTATATGTGGCGAAAGCTGCAAACAGTTAATGTTCGTGACTGCATAGAAATTCGTGCAACCGACATTTCCAGTCAAGTTCAATGTATGCAAGACTGCTAGAGGTGAGAGCTGCATATCTAAATTTGATTTCCATATATATTCAATGCGGTTTGATCCTCGATAGTCAGTTTGCCGTCTGTACTCTGATGATGACACTGGAAGGTCGAAACGCGTCAGTGCGTTGCAGCTGGCGGTAGTTTTGTTATGTTGTTCGATGACTGGTTAAATACAATGGGATTGATGTTTACTTCAAGCACGCAAACTTGATTTAAAGAATTGTTACCACCACCCGCGCAATCAATTATTGTTTAAATTGCTATGTACTCATATATGTATATGTGGCGAAAGCTGCAAACAGTTAATGTTCGTGACTGCATAGAAATTGTGCAACCGACATTTCCAGTCAAGTTCAATGTATGCAAGACTGCTAGAGGTGAGAGCTGCATATCTAAATTTGATTTCCATATATTGAATGCGGTTTGATCCTCGATAGTCAGTTTGCTCGTCGTACTCTGATGATGATCATGGAAGGTCGAAACGCGTCAGTGCGTTGCAGCTGGCGGTAGTTTTGTTATGTTGTTCGATGACTGGTTAAATACAATGGGATTGATGTTTACTTCAAGCACGCAAACTTGATTTAAAGGAATTGTTACCACCACCCGCGCAATCAATTATTGTTTAAATTGTATTGCCCTATATATGTATATGTGGCGAAAGCTGCAAACAGTTAATGTTCGTGACTGCATAGAAATTGTGCAACCGACATTTCCAGTCAAGTTCAATGTATGCAAGACTACTGAGAGGTGAGAGCTGCATATCTAAATTTGATTTCCATATATATTCAATGCGGTTTGATCCTCGATAGTCAGTTTGCCAGTCGTACTCTGATGATGATCATGGAGAGGTCGAAACGCGTCAGTGCGTTGCAGCTGGCGGTAGTTTTGTTATTTTGTTCCGATGACTGGTTAAATACAATGGGATTGATGTTTACTTCAAGCACGCAAACTTGATTTAAAGAATTGTTACCACCACCCGCGCAATCAATTATTGTTTAAATTGTATTGCCTATATATGTATATGTGGCGAAAGCTGCAAACAGTTAATGTTCGTGACTGCATAGAAATTGTGCAACCGACATTTGCAGTCAAGTTCAATGTATGCGAAAGACTGCTAGAGGTGAGAGCTGCATATCTAAATTTGATTTCCATATATATTCAATGCGGTTTTGATCCTCGATGAAGTCAGTTTGCCGTCGTACTCTGATGATGATCATGGAAGGTCGAAACGCGTCAGTGCGTTGCAGCTGGCGGTAGTTTTGTTATGTTGTTCGATGACTGGTTAAATACAATGGGATTGGTGTTTACTTCAAGCACGCAAACTTGATTTAAAGAATATAATTAACTATTCTGTAATGCTTGTCTATTAATAAGTAAGTTCAAATAGGACCAGCAGGATATGCCAAAGTCAGTATGTGCAGACGGTGTGATCTCTGTTTTGCTTACTGATAACTCATCAGAAGGAGCCGGTGTGGCGCCTTATATTTTGGTAGGAAATAATGGATGGACGGATTGTGAAATCCAGTATATAAATGTGTATTAATGATTTAATCGAGACAACTTCATATCGAGTCTATGGCAATGCGACTTTGAAGCCAACTTACTATGCATGATATATACCGAACCTTCATATAATGTCAGTATAAACTAAGAATTGTATAGTGTAGAAAAGGCAATTCACCTTGCTGAAAATTCCATTCCTGGCATTTTGTAATGAGCGTGTATATTAGGCCCGATTTAATCAGTCTTATACTCGTTTCCTTGCTTGTTGATTGAATTCCGCAGACGCTGGACATTCCTAGGGCTCCTTGGGTCACTAAATGCACACTACAGCCTTATCCTATAGGCGATAGCACAGTTACAATTTCTAAAAGGAAATGGTCGATAGGGCATATATACCGGCAATTTATGTCAACAGTGCGATGAAGGGCAGAACGTTTAGCTGTGCGTGCCATCTCCGATCGGATCAATACTGGAGTTGATCTGATATGCTTTTTCATCTTTTGAAGAATTTTTTCTGATAATGTCTGTAACAGTTTTAGACGTAGAACGGAGGAGATACTTTCGTCCCTTTAAATTCTTGCTTATGTAGGTGTTTCGGACTCTGTATCTATGCGCCCAAATATTTTTAAAAAATAACCATCTTTGCCAGCGACATTGAGGTTCCTATTTTAACTCGTTGATAACAAGGTCACTGCTTTGCAGGCTGTGATCTTTTTGTAAAGGTGACGAACCTGTGCATGCTTTTATGTTACGTGTATAGCAGCTACCATTAGTTACAGTGCTTGAGTGTTTTAAAAGTTTGCTTCTGGCGCTATTAAATCGCATATGGCTGTCATATTTAACAGCCTCTAACAACCAACGTATAACTCTGGGACTTCACGTGGCCCAACTGCTTGCAGTAACACGAGGAATAAATTGTTATTCGAATCCAGACGCACTGATCCATGAGTGGCAGAGCGAAAAGTGGATCTAGATACTCCGCAGCTTGTCGCGATTATTGAAAGGTTGAACAGAATTTTGTAGAAATCCGTGTAGGCAACCCAGCTTATACTTGAATTTTTAAAGGTCGGAAAAGTAAATTCTAGCAAAAGAATGAGTGGTGCTTCGGAACTTTCGAACAATTTTCCTAATAAACATTGCCGACGCTATTAAACCCGGCTTATTCCACCACGGGAAGCACTTTTTTCATGTAAAATATGGTGGACAGAGTGACGTTTGCTTTAATGCTAAGATTTCAAGACTTGTTGTGCCATGCGCTCATCTACCTACAGCTCTGTTCCCCCAAAAATGTTAGCCTATTTCGGAATTTAAATAAACTGGAAATCAACAGGTTACTCGAACTCCTGCCGCGGCTAAATGTCATTGATCGTTTTTAATGGGTTCATTTTTCATTAAGCAGATGATTGAGGGATGTTACGTAAAGATCAAATCACCAAGAATGTGCAAAATCTGTCCTACATTGATATTCATTAGCTTTGCAGGTCTTGTGTCCAACGCTGTTTAGTCGGAAGGCTACACAATACCTTGACGGACTACTCAAACTTGAAAGTAATTGAATGGTATTTTTATGCGTATTATTAATTAGACAATTGTGCGAATCGGACTGGCATACACGATAGGATTCTTTACCGAACGGTAGAACGGCGAGAGGATCAAACGTTAATTTCCCTCTCACGCGTGGAGGTTCATATCGTCCGTGTTATATGAATCTCTCCTGAGAGATCGTTTTGATTTCGGTCCTTGGAGAGTTACGATTAAGGAGCTTCGTACTCTAAGCCTTGGTCTTTTAGTATCTCTACCTTTTCCATTATTTTTTCCACAATTATTTAATGCAGAGTTTAGGCCTTCGTCGACCCTCTTTTTTGTCACATTTGTCCGCCCGAAAACCCTTACTGCTACCCTAATTGTGGCTGCGATGAAGCAGGATTTATTCTGAAAAAAATATTTGTTGTCTTAGTTAATCTGCCTGTATTTATGCATATTGGACTGATATACATTTCTTCACTTTCCTGCAATACTACCTAGTTCTGATGAAAAATCTTTTGAGTTTAAAATCTTGCGGTATTTTAAACTAATTGTAAATGTCTGATTAATTTGTACTTTAAAAAGGAAGCTGTATTAGTGATTGTCGCCTTGCCCGAATGCTAACTTGGCCATAATGGTGTTGTGGAGAGGTTTAGTTTGCCTCATTTCTGTGAGTTATCCTGATAAATTTACGCATAGTAGCAAGGTATTCCTTCTCTCTCTGCCCCTCTTTCTCTCTCTCTCGTGTAAATCTCACTAATAATTTGTCTAAATTCGTTTTTCACTCCTTATGGTTATATGACAGTGAAACATTAGTCACTTTTGACTTTTGTGTGGCTGGACATGATGATGACTTTAAAATATGTGCCATCCAGTATTAATTCAGTCTTTCAAAGAGATGTTTTTGCTGCGATATATGTATTTTAAAGCTTCATATTATGTTCACCTAATCAAAAAGAACATACATATAGGCGTGTGAGTCAGAGAGCCTGTTGCTTACATTTTCGATTCATCTTTAATCGTATTTATTGCTCCAAACTAATTCGGTGGGCTTTGGACACATCTGCTTTCATTTCACCATGTCTTAATTGTAATCAGATTAATAAACAATAAATTTATTTTTGTAGGCTCATTTCGCACCACAACATTATTGGGGGAAATATTCTTGGTTATATATGGGCCGTAAAAGAACACTAGGTTGCCTATTCTCAGTGCGACGTGGATACTTTGGATTTATAGCTCTTAGGTTGTCTGCCACCAAAGGATGACGAGCCACATCTACCAGCAGAAGCTGCTTTTCACGTACTGGTGTTCAGAGTTTGCTGATGCGGTGAAAAATATGTCCTACGCATTTGGCCCACTACCCCTGCAAAATTGCTATTGTAAAAGTGCAGCTAAATCGCACTGTCGAATGTGGCGAACGATAGAATGATTATAACTTATTTACTAATACAAAAGTAATTAATAATTAATATATAAGGCGTAATTACATTATCTAGTTAAAACTTGCATGTAATAGCATTATATGCATGCCTGGAGGGAATTTTGGTTAGAACAGAATAGTCCAACAGAAATTCAGCTTCGCCGGCCGGTGATAATATTTGCTTTGAAATGCGTATTTGTGATAAATCATCACTCTAATCCGTGAGCAAGTCATTTAACTCAACTGCGAACTGCCACCTATTGTGAGCAACTTGGTAGCAATGATATTGGATCAAATGGAACTAAACGTACGTCGGTTGGAACATGATTTACAACATAGACAGCATGTCGTGAGTGCTGAAAGATGATGGGTTGCGAACACTTCGGTGCAACAGTGAGTCTCAGTGGTTAGAGCACCGGATTCCGAAGCAGACGTACCCAGGTTCGAGATCTGTTCGCGGCAAATTCTGGACAGTACGTGATGAGTTATCAATAAGGACGAAACTGGTCTACTCGGCGAATTGCCTTTTCTACACTATAGAATTCTTAGTTGATACTGACAAATGTATGGACTTAATGGGTAAGGTGTTTATATCAAGACCACAACCTTGATTAAAAGTAATTCGTGATAAGTTTTTTACTGTAAGAGAAAACTAGCACTCCAGTCCCACCGTCGAAAACTGTTTATGGTGAAGTGTTTTATGTTTAAAATTTTACTACATTTTGTTCATTAGATGGAAGTACTGGATCTCTACCCAAACTGTAAGGTTTATATTAACGTTGCTTTACGATAGCAAAGGGACAGTTATTTGTCCACTGCATTTATTCAAAGTGAATTTTCCGTTCTGATGCTTTGTCTTGGTTTTCATGTTTCAGGTATGGGACATTAAACGTCTGGTCTAACGCACATTGCCAACTTTATGCAGATAAAATCTGTGAAAATCTGGCTTTTTGGTGGAACAATATCGACCAACGAACTCGCGTTCAGCTGAGTCCTGATAGTAAACTTGACTCCAGCCAGTATCAATCTAATCACCAATTTGTGCAGCTAAGCACGCAATAAGTTAAATTTGAAAAGGCAAAACCAGTTAAGCTTTAAAGTTATTAGTGGAAAATCGAATTATAATTTTGTCTTTCCATATGATTCATTGACTTTACTTGTTTTTATTTGTTTAATGGTTAAATAGGAATTATAAGTAAAAATTCTGTCATCGTAATGATTTTTTTCAGATATTCGCATTATTTTATTCCTTACATTGTTTTGAATTTTTCGCGAACCTGCGGCCATTAGTTGGACTGGAACTTCACTTGTGTGTGTTTGGCTGTATATTTACGTGCGTTTTGCATGTTCGGTGCATTCTAACTCTGTTTCAGTTTAAACATGTTAATTGTTCGTTGTCACCATATGTTTAGGTAGAAAAATATGGTTGTTTAGAGGCTGATTACTTCATTTATAACTGCATCATTCCTTTGCCGTCCTAAAATGTCATTTGTATTCGGTAATTTTTTCTTGTTTTCTCTTGGCTTATTCGTGTAGAAGTTAATTCGCATACACAAAGCAACTATTTAAAAAAACAGCTTTTGTGACGAATTTCAGAATAATTACCTGGTTATTGTTGTGGGTTAACCGGTTTGATGGATCTTTATTATCATTGTTTTTATTGCACCAAATGTAATAATTAGTGGCGTGTGCAAGAATTCACATTTGAATAGACTCATAAGATGTCATTTTGGTGATTATAACAAACGTTGTCGTTCACCAGGCATGCGTGTGTAGTGTGTGTGTGTGTGTAAACGTGCAAATTATTGTTACTTTGCACAATTCAATGTAATCATCATGCGATTGCGTAAACGCGATATATTATGAATATCTGCCATTATTTGAAAATATCTCTATGCATATCTTAGACGTTAAAATTCTGGTTATTGCTTTACTATTACTTGTGTACCGTATAGAAGTTAATAATTGTTTTCTTTACGGCACTAAATCAAGCAATCAATAAGTGTAGAAGAAGCGAAAACTATTATTAGCATACTTACCAAATGTCGGATATGATACAGTTAGCTTTATTTGTTCTCTTTTACTTGGCATAATGCTCGTGTGAATAACTACGATCAAATATAAATGGAGACTGGCTGAATAATTTTTTAAGGTGAACTTTGTACCACGTTGACAGCTAGAAGGTGAAGGTAAGCAGTCACGTGACACATTGTCTCTGCATTCCAAATGTTACCGAGGGTGACTATTGGCCAGTGCTCATGACTAAAAATAGTTTTATAAGCAGCTGCTGTTTGGCTAAAGCCGGCAAACTTAGTTTGCCCTGCTGGGCGCATTTCTCGTGTGTTAGCTGCTATGCCGTACGGCTAAAATAAATGATGTTAATTAATTCAAATGCCCCGGTATGTAATAGGTACCAAGTTCTGTTTGTTTAATCGATTGCACAACAGTTTGTGTAACTGCCAGTTGTTTTGCTACGTGGTTAGCGAAAAAATGGCACTGAAGGACAATCAATGTTATTGACTGGTACACTCTAGGTGAATGTCTTATATAATCCGATTGAAGCCTGTTATTCACTTTACAAGATACAAAATGAGATATTGATGTTGGAAAAATATCTTGTCGTCGTGTTTGAGGACGATAAATTGTGACAATAAGAATAAAGAGATTGTTTATGTTTCAGCGAGGTACTTAAGTGTTTTTATTGGCATTTACACAAAATCGTTTTTTATTATGTTTGCTTTTTTGAATATTTGACGCTTGATGCTATCTATAATCGATTACATCACACGAAATTGGTTGAAGTTTTGATTCAGTACATTACTTGATCTTGCCATTTGCTCATATTTTTGTCCAATCAGTCAGAATCCTGTATGCTTTTTCAGGTTGAACTTTGTAACTATCGTAATCCATGTGTTCTCAAATAGTATTTTCACGCTGTTCCTTAGCAAAATACTTGGACGGCAATGCAGATATTCTGTCGATTTTGTATCCATCATTTAAATTAAGTTCAATTCAATTGCTTAATCGGGAACACAATGTAGCATAGCTGTTGTCGGTGAAATTATTCTTTCTTACCACAAAGCTTATGTTATAGCTTAGTATTTTCTTTTTATATATTTGTGTCCGAAAAATTCAAAGAAAGTTGGCGTCCATTCGAATGGCACAAACTGTTAATACTATATCGATATTAATATTTAGCCATTTATGTTGTAGTCTATCCTGCCGATTGTTGTCAGCATTCCTAGTGATGCTATTTCCTCGCTCTAGAATAAGTGATAAAAAATTGTGACTATTGATGTTATTTTCTCTTTAACGGTGGATACTTTTTGCCATTATAAATGCTGTGTGCGTACTGCAATTTTCGTTGGTACTTGATTGTTTCTCTGTTATTGGGTAGCAGGTTGTACTAGGCATCACGGAACGAGCAAATGCGATTTCCTGTTTTGTATGCGTGTACTTGAACAGACCAATTAATTAAACAATCATGGATTGCGATGATGGCAATAATAAGTACGTGTAACTGACGGTAGTCTTGCTATGTTGTTCGACGATTGGTTAAATACAATGGATTGGTGTTTACTTCATGAACGCAAACTTGATTTATATAAAAGACAGACTGATTAATAAATATATTTTGAAAATAATAGACCAAATGTACACGTAGTTGTAGACTGGACAAGATCATGTGTTACTAGTGTCACATATTCTGCCACCTTTAGTGTAGCTATTTACCTGAGTAAGCTCTGCGATTTACTAAAATCAAATGCAAAAATCTCGGCTGATATTTATTCCGTGATAGCAATCTATCGCGAAAAGAAATTCAAACTAGATTAAATTAGAAATATCACCATTAAAGATTGAAAGTAACATGTCAAAAATTTCTTTCACATTCAATTCTTTGGACATATTCAGTTTGAATGCGATGACACGTCATGTAGCTTTACGAAAAAAGAAGTACGCATTGCCACATTAGCAAAGATATGACTGGCTACGAAAAATCTACGATTATGAATGAGTGTACAAAAATGACATAAAGAATTCGGAATATGGATCGTACATGCAAGTATGTATTAGGTGTTGCGAACCGAATAACAAATTAGTTCAGTTGTCCTTCTGGTCACAACTGAACTAATTGGTTACTAGGTTCGTAACACCTAATACATACTGCATATATATTAGATCTCCGCAACAAACAGTATTTGACTGTTATATATTGATTGTTACTAATTGTTCTTTCGTTGTTCAATTTTGTTCTTCCTCATATATATATATATATATATATATATATATATATATATATATATATATATATATATATCTGTTTTGCGTAAAAGCAGTTTGACAATGGAGCACTTCCAGTCTTTAATTACCAATATATATATATATATATATATATATATATATATTGGTAATTAAAAACTGGAAGTGCTCCATTGATCAAACTGTTTTTACGCAAAACAGGAAAGGATGAAATTGTTGAACGGCTATGTGCACACTATTTTATAAGGTATTTCACGGTAATATATAATCAATTTAATTATCGATCCTTTGATCAGAGTAATCTTTTGTTGATTTTGTGAATCACTGTGGCTATGAATCTATCCTACTGCAATCTTCGTCCAACTTTATTTACAATTAGATTAGTAATTATGGTCTGTTTTAATATGGAACTATGCTTGTTAGAGCTCATACGAGCCTGAAATATTTAAGAATGAGATTGGATTTCACGTACAGAGATTACCAAGCATATCTTATCCTTTGTAAAATTCAACATGCCAAATAAGTATACGTTGACCAGAACTGCTAACAAAACCAATTTGTTCATATACTGACGTTATCTTGGAGCTATCCAGGACCCATTTGAGACTGGTTAATTTTTCTCCAATTTGAACTTTGTGGACTAAAATAGAAATATTTATATGGCCTTTATTCTTATTGAAACGATAAATAAGTTTATTAGACAGCGAAATCGCTTATGTAAATTATATAATGTTTTTACGTATTTTAAAGCTAAATATCCCAAATGCATTGTTTCCCAATTTGATAGAATCACTGTACACATTGTCGCAAATTCGCTAATATCAAATGGTCTCTAAATGTAATCAAAAATGGAAGAATTTTTGGAGTTCATTTTAATTTTTTTTTAAATTTGCTCATTTAGGCATGCGCAATTAATGCATAACTATAGAGGTATTTGAAACTCATGCAACAGTCAAAAATTGAAGCTTTTGACGTTTAAGATTGTTTTGTTGTTGCTGCCCATGTAAACTAAAAATAGCTGCATCTGTGGTGTAAAACTTTCATTTCTCAATATCGTTTGAACAACTTTGTTTTAGATTTGCCTTTTTGGTTTAAGGCTCTCAGTAATCGGCCTGACATTTCGTGTTCTCTTTTCTGCGCAGTTATTCCAAATTAGGCAAGCACGAAAGGCTCGAAATCGTATTTCGACACATGTGCCGTCTGTGTTTGCTTGGTTTTGTTTCTGTGTGATACCACATGATTTTTCTGGAAAAGAGAACACGAAATGTCATGCTGTCTACTACCAGCTTCAAATGCAAAATACAAAAGTCTATTGTAGGAACATTTTTCGAAGTACCCTGGGATCACACTATTTAGAGACATTCTGCAGAGCTAGTTTTGACCTGTCATGCACAAGTGAACCGAAATTTTTTCACTAAAATGTAACGCTTATATTAATGAAGTTACACCACTTATATATATATATATATATATATATATATATATATATATATATATATAGGTCGGAACAAATGTGTAAGCTAGTTCATATATTGCAAGCTTTTATGTTTTAATTGCTCTGTGAAATCACATGATTTTCTTATTTTTTCTCATCAGCTCAGTTTAATAAATGCATAATTTTTCTATTGAAACTTGCATTGAATAGATTTAAATATATATACATATATATATATATATATATATATATATATATATATATATATATATTCATATACTCACTGATCTGTGATGTACTCTTTTAAAGGCCATTTTAAAGTTACCTAAAAATTCTTTATTCGTTTCAATTTTTGTCATCTTGATTTACTGTGGATGTGTTACGGTACATTTATTGTGAAATAATGTTGCTCATTGTTTTTATTAAGGCCAGTAATTACTTTGAATATTCTTTACTTGCGCTGTTGGCGATAACGATACTTTTAATTCAAATATTCGAATTAAGCAAATACTACGTTGTGACAATAGTTTAAAAGGAATGAAAACGGTAGAGACATCGCTTGCTGAACATATAAAACGCCGAAATATCGCGTCGATGGCCTGTACCACGGGCGTATAACCGGTGTTCCTCTTATTCTGGCACTCCAATGCTGCTAGCTTCATTTTTCGATCAGCTTTTCTTTTGCATTGATTCATTGGCACTGGTTGGTGGTATTAATCCCAGTTGAGCTGTTCAGCTGGTTATGTATTAGACTCCGCCAGACCGACACATTTCCCTCGCACTACTGTTTTTGACGTTCGCTTTTCTGACATGAAGTATTTGACTGCCAGTCTGCCCAAACATGAACGAATGACGATGTGAGAGTTTCGATTGAAGATTATTAACCGATTTGATGAGGCCTGGAATTGAATCAGATGGCAGGAAACTTGCAAGCTACCATGAATTGTCGCAAAACAGCTAACAAGCCACAGTGTTGATTGATTATATTGTTGTTTCATGTGTTGATACAACTGAATTGTACTAAGCTTCTGGCTAATTTTGTTGTGCTATTTTTTAACTCATTTGCGTATATATATATATATATATATCCGCTTAAGTACACACTATTTTATTTCCATTATTGAACAAGGAAATGTTTTGTTTTTGTTTAATGTCTGATCTTTGACGAGATTCAAGTAGTTTTTATTTGTTTGTTGTTTCCCTCCCATATGCTCTAATTTAATTCGATATTCAAGGGATAGGTCCTTGTTGTAGATACAAAACCTTTAGCGTTTTACCTGTTCCTTTTCGACAGATGGCGTACATGTGATCATTTGTACGTTGCTGGTTTGGTATGAATTAGTCAGTTTGCGGTGCAACTCGAAATCAAGACAGTTGTCGCCATTTAGCTGGCTAAGAACAGGACCGAAATTTAATTACTCATGATTTGATATTTTCGTTTACAATTGCTACCGCCATAGGTTGTTCCTTGTTGCATTTTTATGCATGAAAATGTTAATATTGGATATTTGATTCGCGGTAACTGAGTCATTTCAGTCAACCATTTTGGTATAATCTGAATCTATCATTTATACTTTGGGTTTAATTCGCAGTCATTATTGTATATATTATTTATTTAACATTTTAAAATAAATTATCTGAAAATATTTAACATGTCTTTAAGTTTAACTTTAATAACAAACACTTGCTAAACTGTGGACAGCGATAGAAACAGGTATATTGAATATCCAATATTGACGAACGATAATGTGCGATCCTTTGTAGAACACCTTAATTGGAGACCTGCCATAAATTTACTTTAATAAAACAGTAGATTCTTTTGAAATGCGAGCTTTAATAAAATTCATTTTACCCTTTCTGTGTGCAAAAACAAAAAGAAATTTTATCAGATATAAGAAAATTTTCTTTCGCATGGTCTTCTCAAATATCTACTCATGAACATATCTTTATATATAAATTGGAAAGCAAAACAAGATAGAAATATTTGAACATAGAGAGAGTGTGAAAAATAGAAACCAATCAAATTGCGTGCGTCACATCCAGTTCAAGCTCAATGCTTGTACGTGTTTCTTCTGCTTACAGAAATCCGGCTGCAATTTGTTTATCCATAAGGCTTCGTATGTGGCTAGCTCCCTTTTGTTTCAGAGGTTAGAGAACCAGATTCAAAATTAGACGTGCCCAGGTTCGAGCCCTATCCATGACAAATTCTTAATAGTACGTATTGAGTTTCCAATAATGACGAAACTGGTCTGCTGGATTAATTGCCTTTTCAATACTTAGCTTATACTGACAAATGTATGTACAAAAAATTTCAGGTGTTTATATCAAGTCGCAACCTTGATTAGAGTAGTTGCTATCAACGCTAGCGCAACCAATGTTCATTTACTTAGTTCAATACCACTTCCAAATGTAACTTAGTGTTTGTTCTATAATCACTGTTTGTAGTTGGTTAGTTAGAAACTCTGGTCTAAAGGGATACAATATTGGTTATTAAAAAAATTAGTAAAGAACTGAAAAATGTGTGGTGTGCGGCTGTTTTTAGAGCACCAGATTCCGAAGCAGACGTGCCCTGGTTCGAGCCCTGTATGCAGAAAATTTTGGACAGTTAGGACGAAACTGGTCTACTGGATGAATTGCCTTTTTTACACTATACATTACTTAGTTTATAATGACAAATGTATGAACATAATGGGTCAGGTGATTATATCAAGATCGCAACTTCGAACAAAGTAATTGTTAAACACACGTTTATTTTCCGTAAGGTTTCATATTTTAACTTGATGAGCACATAAGAATAGACAAGTCGAGTGGATGGAATGCAATTTCTACATTAAGTTTCAATTGTACAATCCTTACACGCATATAATCAGTTCAACAATTTGTTTTGAAAGAAAATTGAGAATAAGTTCACTGTAGTTGAATAGACCGCTTCACGTCGGTATGATTTCATGAATTTATAGTTGACTAAGTGTAATCAAACAAATCTGATTTTTGTTTTACGTAAATTAATTTACAGCAGGCGTCGATATTCAATTACAATTTAGTGGAGCAATTGTGCTTTAGAAATATCTTTTCAGTTTTGACTATAGCAAAGACAGGCTTTTGAATGTATTCTTCCGTCATTATAATGCTGGATATGTAGATGGTTTCAATTAATGCGTTTCTAGTTGTAGAGTTTCGAAATCTGACGATTTTTTAGCTGTTGTTTATGTAGCTGCTTCTAATTCAACTTCTTGTCAGCCTGGTTGAATACTTGGTGATGCTGACCCAATAGATGGTCGGGTGACAGTGGATTTCTTCTTCTTTACTTCTTTACTGCGGCTGACTCCTTTTGGAGGATAAGCCGGCTCCATAGAAATCCCGGAGACATTTCATGGAGTTTCTTGGGAATTTGGTACAAGTGGTGTCCCCTCACCACTCGGATACAGAAATATTATTGATGGATTTTGCAATGCGTGGCAAAATAATATTTTCTGGCGATACATTCTAGCTATCAGATAAAGTGCTTCTTGTATAATTTAAAGGTCTTTCAACATGCCTAATAGTTATTTCGACTTTGCTCGATGTGCAAAGACGAAATTTTTAAAGTTTACTTTGCGCTTTCTTTGAAGAATATGCTCCCAGCTTGCAGAAATGCATGACAGTGCAATGACTTTCTGCATGACTTTCTGTACATTCCTATAATCATCTAATTATTTCCAAAACTTTAGCACGAAAATAATTTTCAGAGATAAAAGATGTAGTTTACTACAAGTAATGCTGATTAGCTTTCTAACAAGTTTGCTGTTGCCCATTTATTTTTGATAAATAATAAAAAGATTATATTTTGGATAAAAAATATCTTTAAATTAATGAGAGGAAGTCTGATGTGAATAAACAGGCAAATTTTTTCAAAACTTATCGATAGAAAGACTTTTCTACGTACATTATTTTAACTTAACGTTAAATAAGAGTAGCTTACCTGCTGTGAACGTTCACCGTATCAAAAGGATTATTTTTTCAAACAGTTGTACTCAAAGGTTATAAAAACAGGTAAGTTTAGCCATATTCGCTCTAAATACGAATGAGGATTAAACTTTGTTATCTGATCTGTGTTGTGACCAATACAAGATTGTTCCCAGTTCCGCTTCTGAACGGAAAATTTTCTGGGCGCCTTTCTGTGTTTCTCCAACAATTCACACCTCACAATGACATAGAGATAGATAAAGCGTGTGCATTTATAATTCGATGAGCTGTGGATTGGTGAAGAGACTCAGAAAGCGATTGAAAAAATATTTTGGGACTGGAAGCAATGCTGCATTAGTAAAAACATGGAGCGAGTAGTCGTGCAATACACAGGTGAGCCTGAGCTAAGAGCCCCGAGGATGATTAGATTCTATGCGAAGGATCAATATCGTCGGGCTTTCTTTCAAGACATGCGAAAATCGAACGCTGCAATCTACAATACGTATGTGTATGATACTAGATTCAACTCTGTATATAGTCTTCGGCAACGCGACGTGAAAGTCACCTCACTATATAACATTTATATCACTCTCGTAAAGGGTACCAACACATAAAATAGGAATAACCAATACTGGATACCTGATGATCCAGCCACGCCATATATATCCTGGTTTTGATCGACATCATTTATCACATTTCGTGGCTATCATGACGCCATTCAATGAAAACTAAGACTGTTAACTACTCTTTATTGCGAATAACTAATATGTACGCTAAGTGAGTGATGTTTGCACCGGGTTTTGTTCCATATCTAATAGATTTTCCCATTTTCGACAGAAGAGGTATCGCAAACTTATCTAAAACTCTTCCTGATATATCGACCGATAAGCCAGTCGTCTTTCAAAAACACATCGAGTTCTACTTAGTGCCTTTGTCTATAAATCCTATCATTAAAACAGCCACTTACTAGTCTTGGGGCGTCGTTCTAGTCGGATTGGGATAAATTTATCAAGGATAGAGAACGAAGCCTGCAGTTTAGAAATCAGATTATAAGGACGAGTCGGCAATGGGATGATGAAGGAAAAAATTAGATGGTTCAGCAGAAGTTGAACTTTGAAAAGCCCAACCAGATAAAATAAAAAAATAAAATGAGAAACTTCAATACAAAGACACCACAGCCAGAATAGTCTGCAAACATCAACATTAACAAAGAGAATTTTTTCAAATCTTTCCAGTCAGGACAACACAACGTAATTAATTAAGCAAAATAAAATTTTAGATTTTTAAATAACACTGATTTGTGGATAAAGTTAAAACATATATACACAAACACAAAAAGAGGATTACAAATTTAATGGAGTTAGACAGTATTGATTCTGCAAAAAAAATTTGCCCAACATCGAAAGGAACTTGATTTGTAAACCCAGTTGAGAAATTCGTTTTTATGTGTTTAAAATGCTTCACAATTATTTTATGGCGCTTTAAACCGAGAAGTGTATTTTGATGTACACGAACACCCACTTTTAGTGCAAATAATTTGTAAAGAAATACTCATGCATGTGTGTATATGCTTTATCGATTGAACTGTCTTGTCCCAGTGTTATCAAAGTTATTGATTTATTTGTGCTTTTCTACATACCAAAATACTACTGTTCGAGATCATTTTGAGCATAGTTGCCGACACATTTGCATTTATTTTCGGATGCCTTCAACGAAGACAATGTAAATGCACAATAATTCAAATCTGCACACTTGTGAATCAAATCGAGCAATCTCATTGAGAATGCTCTACTTATAATGCCTAGTTAGCTTTCAGCTAATTGTTTATATATATATATATATATATATATATATATATATATATATATATATATATATATATATATATATATATGCCTGTGATGTAATTTCGCTCACGCGTGTACATGCCATTTAAACCAAATCCGTTGATTCTAGTAACGACGCGGCGGATCCAAATCGTATTTTTCAATTGAGATCCATTAAAATACTGGGAGCGTCAGACGGTGATAACCATATGATCGCAATAATCTAAACGCAATAACATGAAAGTTTTAACGCGAATGACAGAAATGAGGCATGAAGGCTTCATTGAACAAACACAGAACTAGCGACAAATAGCAGTCCGCATGCTTTAATGCGGCAACGAAAGCAGAAATTCTGCTTGCATAATTAAGCAAAATTTATTTATAAACTAAAATGTTTGTGACACGAAGTGAAAGTGCACCAGGATGTGAAGAAAAATTCCAAAATAGTTCGTATTAAACTGAAAAGGTGAGTTTAAAAAACTGCATCAAAATCGCTAGTACATACAATATTGGACCAGAATGTCAGCACGCAGCGACAACAACGATTAGTAAACCGCCGCTCGATCTAGATTACATGAAACTGTCAAAAGACTTCTGCGCGTCTTCAATAAAGGACGCATATATCTTTGTAGCAGCAGCACAAATAAGCAGGTCTGATACTAAATTTAATGCCTAGAGGTTGTACAAGATGGTCAGCATTTAGTTAGACATTTTTAAAAATTGCATGCATACACATGTTGGATTAAAGTAAAAATAGAGGATTTGATTAGATAGAACTTGCTGCCATCAACTAAGACTGAGAGAAGTTAGCAAACGCAGTTAATCTAACAGACCGATATCGTCAGCAATAGGAACTTCTCAGGCGTAGCCAGAATTGCCACGACCGAGCATTTAATCCAGGGTCATACAGCTCAACATCTACGCGGTAGGAGTTGCGTATTCCATGCAAGTTCCAGGTTTTTCAGTCAGTCTTTGATTTAGGTAGACCATCGTGGGTATCGCCGAAAGCAGAAACTTAGCTTCTCTTGTAGCTGGAGTTTTCCTATATATATATATAATATATATATATATATATATATATATATATATATATATATATATATATATATAGTAAAAATGTCAAAGTAAGGTCTAAAACACATATATCGTTGTAATACCCTAAACTTAGAATAACCGTCGTAAAGTCCATCCCCTCCTCAACGTGGTACGACGGTGTCAACCATGTCTCGATGGCCGATCGTACATGGGCTAACGGGGCTATGGCGGTGGTGTCACCAGGGCGTGGTGGATTTCCGACCGGCAATCGGATCTCCTATAAAATACCACATGAGCCCGACGACGGCACCATGACTCGGCGTGTGTTCCCCGCCACAAAAGGGTTCAACAGCCACAGGATTACATGGACTCCTGGACAGTACCCCGTACTTCCGAATGGCGAATGAGCTCTCAACAGCCACCGGCAACCATGCAACTTACTGCTGCCTTGCAGACTGCGCTTGGATGTGCAAAGGCTAGAGGTGCGTCCTCGATCAAAAAGCCGAGTGGTGAGGGGGCACCACTTGTACCAAATTCCCAAGAAACTCCATGAAATGTCATTGGAGCCGGCTTATCCTCCAAAAAGGTGTCAGCCGCAGTAAAGTAAAAGTAAAGTAACTTAGAATAAGATAACAAATGAAATCTACCTTCTAAATCATACATTCGTTTCTATTAAACATTTCTTTAGCAATAGCCAAAAATTTTACTAGCAGGTACTGGAAATGTGTACATCGAATACATGTATAAATTATATCCAAATGATATCTGACATATTATTTTTAATGTAAGCACTTTTAGAACAACGCCACCGCATACCAACTCCATTCTGCCATTGTAAGTAATAAAGCATGCCAATTTGGCGAGAGATATGCAATTTCAGTATGAGCTGTGGTGTACGGCAGTAGACTGAATGATTTGGCATTCGAATCCAGCTAGCACGATCCTGATATCTAACGAACACTTTTCGCTTACTGGCGTAATCGAGTTTTGGCAGATGGGAATTTAATTTGAACTCTATGGAGCATTTTAGGTATACAAAAGAACACCAACGATAATGAAATATTTAAGCCAAATGCCATGTATTTGAACTGACATGTGCACACAGAAAAACGATTTGGACAACTTTAGCACGCAGGATTATAATTAAAAATTAGTACATATGGAGTATTATCGCGGGATTCTATTCTATATTTATTTTTTTAATTTTTGCGGGCTGCTAGCTTGATATTCTGCAATGCTGCGTTTTGCGTACTCGGGTTGTAAATTTGCACCAACAGTTTCACAAAGATACGATTGATCCGAATTTTCCTGTCCGTATCTGTTTTGTCTTCGATCGGGCTGGGCGTGTATTTGTCCCTTTCTTCCGAAGGCTTCAACATCGTTCATACTAACCATTAGAAAAAGATTGGATAGGTCTGCATTTCCAATGGTTAGTATGAACGATGTTGAAGTCTTTGGAAGAAAGGGACGAATACACGTCCGGCCGGATCGAATACAAAACAGAAACGGACAGGAAAATTGGGATTAATTGGATCCTTTTTCTATATTGTCGGGATATATCGATATACACATTTGTCTCACACAGCAATCTGATGTAATACTTTACTTTAGATACAACTTATAGGTTAAGCATTGGCATTGTTTTAACTAAAAGCTGAACAGCAAAGCTCGATTCGCTATTCAAATGTGTTCCTTCAGTGCTGCTTTGTGTCAGTTTACACAGTATCGATTTAACTGTAAACCAACAGGCATTAGTTACAGAAGTGTTGCGAAAGTGGACCAATGCTTCAAACGTGGCTTTCAAAGATTGCGCAGAGCTACCTGTCAATCGGCATGCGTGTTGCACATAACACATAGCGAAACAATATCTTTCACTTTAGTACACTCGGTGATTCGAACAACGATATTTAGCTTGACACCTATTTTCATTGTGCTTGTAAAGAGGATGTAGTTAGATGGAAACTGTAAAACTGTAGCTTCACTCTGCAACCAATTGGATTGAAGACTGTTTTTCCCAAAAAAAATCAATTCAATTCAAAGAATAAATTGCGAAACCGGATTTCTGGAAATAGCCTGATCTGTGTTGTGATTAACACCACCTGTATTCCAGCCGTTCTGTTCCTTGAAGATATTTCGATAGCTATTGGCGGCCACTTTCTTCAGTTCACCATTAGTCAAAATTTTATTTTGTTTTTTTTGGATGAATTTATGATAGTAGCCGCCAAAGGCTACTGAAATATCTTCGAGAAAAAAAACAACTGGAATTCAGCCGGTGTTGGTCACAGCCCAGCTCAGGTCATAATTCAATAAAAATTGAGTTGAATTAAAAACACAGTCTAGTGGTGATTGGACAGTCTGTAAGCGATTTCGATATGCAATTGTATAAATTGATCGCTTTCAGAAAAAGCACTTAGCAATTTGAATTTCGATAATTACGAAATAGAAGAATAAAAACGAAACTGTGTTTAACTGCGCTGGTCCTACAAAAAGTTGTGTAAAATTTGGAATGCCTATGATTATCTTGCAGAAAAGTGTTTACAGAACGTATAAATGGCGTTCAAATGTAGTAACAAAATAAAATGAAGAGTAACAATTGCACATTAAAAGTTAAAGTTAATAAACCAATATACGATCGGAATGATATGTAAATGATCAAATATTCCCGAAAAACGGCATTTTATGTAGGCAGCATTCAAAATATTATTGGAAATAGGCCAATCAACTTTGAAATAAATTCATGCTAAAGCTAATTGTAATTTATTTTAAAATTGAAAACTTTAGAACTGATTAATGTCAGAAATTGTCACGTTGAGCTACACGTTTCTAACCCAAAAACGTGTGTTTTAGTTTGATAATCTCAGGTATGGCAGACACAACGAATAATGAAAACAAACATAACACACAGCGAAGAATAATTCTATCGATTTAAACATAGCTCTCATTGAAAACGTACAAAAAAGGTATTCATGAACACGAATAAAAATCGGAAGCTCCAACAAAGTGGGTCCTAGGATGGAAGTACTCCGACATCTCCACTGTCCCATCAGATTATGCATATAAGCAGGGAAGATGGCGACCGTTGACAGCAGAATTGCTAGAGCGTTTTGGTTTGTCTTCAAGGAGAGCATACATGTCCTCCTTTAGAGTCGACAAATTTCAACAGGAAACTATCAATACGATTGGCTAGAGCTCGACAGCCGTCTAGCCGGACTTTTCTATGGTTACAGCTTAGCTTCTGGAACCTATGCGTTATAGTACGAGCATAAATTTGAGAAAAAACATGACTGATTAAGCAGAACAATTATAATGATAGAAAAAGCAAAACATCTACTACCCCATTTTTAAGTCAGTTCCAGGCAAGCTACACAGTTATAGCCGAGTGTGTCTAGAAAATTTATAAAATGACTCGCTAGCACGCTGGTGTGCTGCATAACTTCGCTTTAGATAGTACGGTATTCGTCACTCACTAAAACAGGTATAAATCGAATTCGGTGTGGGCAAATCACATATTTTCAATGCCTATAATAAAGGCAAAAGTTCACACATGCAGTTAAAACATAACTTATGCTCCAGTTAGTTCTGATGATGAGTGCAATCTTAAGCCCGAACTCCAAGGAAAGCTAAGAAAAAGGCGGCTATTAAATCAATCCCCTAAATAGCAGGAGAAATCTGTGGACGTCAAGCACACAATCCACACAGCAGTATTTACTTTTCACCAATGAGATTATCGCTTCAGTCTCTTCAGGAGGCCATTTTTGGCGTCTTTTAGCCCTATGGAATATAAACGTGCCTATTTTCCTCCAACAGACGGTACGCTGAGCAAATGGAGTTCATATAAAGCGATAATCAGGCATCACACAAAGAGAGAAAAAATTACATCACCACACATAAACATTTCACTCACTTCAAAAACCAAATCATTCGTACATGACAACTATAATGCAATCTCAACAAACGTTCGGTCATTTATTTTGAAATCCATCTATATTCAATGTGAAATTAAATTGCTTTTTGTAACTAACTTTAATTAAATTATTTTCCTTAATCATAAAATATCCACCAATAAATTTAACTTCATCTATTCAAAGAAAGTGCTTTATTCTACCACAAGCTTTTCTTATATATATATATATATATATATATATATATATACATATATCTATATATACGTGTGTGTGTGTGTTGTGTGTTTGTGTAAGTAATCATTTCAAGGTACGATTCTTATTGATATTCACTGTTGCCTTTTCCATGTGGAAACATGAAAAGCATTTCTACCAGATACGAGAACGGTTCTTTTTATCTGAAAAATGTCGTTTCGATTATAGAAGTTTATAAAAGCTCACATTCCAAAAGCATTACTTATAAATAAGCAAATAAATAAATAATTATATATATATATATATATATATATATATATATATATATATATATATATATATATATGGTGTTCCATAAAAGAAAGGAAACACTATTGCGAATATAATATGCACACTGTAAAAGTAACATGTACTTGGCATTTATATAAATAAAAATAATATCTTTAAAAATATCCAACAGTTGAAATACAGTATATTGGTAAACATTTATGCTTATTTATATCCTATCGGTAAGATCAAATCAAACAAAGCGAAAACATAAACTGTTATCACAATTAAAAATCATTTTGCACCGCATTGATCAATTAATGTCGTCTTATTTGATGAGATCTTGAGCAGACTAGATGGTTTACTCATACTTTGCAGAAGAGTTTAATCAATTGAAAGATAAAGGACAATCAATGATGGAAGAAAAGTAGAACTTCAATTCCACAAACTTCGTCACCATCAACAAGTCTAATCTCGTTCACAATGCCCAAAATTTATGATGTTTCTTTGATGTTAAATAATACTTGAAATAAACATTGTTCTCATTTAAATAATGTTGAGATTCTACGATAGAATGCTTTCTTCAAATGCTGGCATAGAAACTAATTCTCGTATTTGAAGAAGAAAAATTCAACATAAAATAAAGCAATAAGATTTGAATGCATCTTTTCAACAGGGTGCAGCTCAATGAGAACGCAAAAAAATCAAAGGATATTAAAATTTTGGCGAAATTGTTGTTGCTTTTTATGGGAATACTAGAACAGAATGAACTTGGTCTCGATCTTAGTGCATGGCAACACTTCCATTCTAAGTTGGTCGAGTGCCTGAGCTGCCGCTATTCGCTTCTTGTGCAAGCGATTAGCTAGTTTGGGATTCAACGGAATATGGATAGGTGGCAGTTGGAGTACGCCATTGTTCACGTTTGGTCTTGATTGACTCGTGTAGAAATGGGATTCACCTGGTCGGTATCGCTCTGACATGTGTGTACCAGCATTTGCCATTGTTGACCGAAGAGCGACAATTTCGCCTGTGTCAGGGCCAACCGCCTCCAGTGCTGATAACATGTTTGCATCTGTTAGGAGGCTGTAGGCAGAATCGTCTTTGATATAGTCAGGAAACGCCTCGTAGTGGGCGGCCGATGTGTTGCGCGCTTCTGGTGGTGCAGAATGCGTAAGTCGAGGTGCCGGTTTAATTGTAAACTCAAAAGTTTTTCTGTCAATCCAGTGCATGTATGTGGGAATGCGTGCATTAGTAAAGTGTTAAGAAAGAAGCAAAATTTTAAAGAAATAACGTTAATTTGTTGGAAATACAAATTGGAAAAAAGGTTTTATTTATATCACGTCAAACTAAGTAGTGACTTGTGCAGTCCTGATGGCGTCACATATAAACATGAATAAACGAAGATCTAGATTTCCTGCACTGTGATAACCAACGAAGTCGAACCAACAAGGCCTCTCCATTGGAAATACTGTCTTACATTTCGGAGCTTTGCCAATCCTACCTTAATCCTCATTAATGAAAACTCTGATGAAATATTCAAATAGTATCAAAACATCCTATTCAGTTCACTTGTGAGTGCAACAATCGGCATCATTTCCTCGTCGTATTGATAATGAAAACAGAAGACAGAAGTTTACAAATAATATTTTTGGCGAAATCAAACATAGATTTGGCATTGTGCACTTTGTTAAAACGAAGCCCCAAAATCCAACAACAAAATTTGACGTGCATTTTTTCGCAGAGCTAATGATTCGGAGGGCATTCTACACAAAGAACTGGTTGTATTTAAAAAACCTTCTTAACAAACAGAAATACGGAATGATTTACTTAGGTAAGCAAGAGATATAAACTAGAACAAAAATAGTAAAGCCGTACCCAACAACGAATTTTGTCTATAAAAATTATGTCTCATACGAAATAGCAGTATTAGCAGAATTTAAGTAGCAGTAACTACTCGGTTACATAATATAAATGATGATGTTCGATTTTTCAACACCAAATTTTCTTAACGTCAATACTGAAGGGTCAAAAATTTCAGTCGAATAGTAAAAAAATGTAACTTATGAAAAAAAAAATGTGTTCAAAGCGCAATCTAGGGAGAACTGTCTGATAACTGAAAAACCCACTAATCTAGTAGAACATGTTGTATCATAAAGACAAACCGCAAAATTGATAAATTTCCATGTGCACCCCAAAGTAGGAATTGCCAAAGACCCGTTAGCTACATAAGACGTTGGATGAGACATTCTATCACCGCAATTGAATAAGCAAAATTAACATTCACATGAAATAAACATTAATTTAAACGAACGATGGTTGCGTGGGCGGTGATAACACTCATTTAAATCAAGGTTGCGATCTTGATACAAAAACCTGTTCCATTACGCACATGCATTTGTCAGTATAAACTAAGCATAATTTAATAAAGTAAAGGTAATTCATCCAGTAGACCAGTTTCGTACTTATTGAGAGCACTTCACGTAGTCCAGAATTTTCCGCGGATAGGACTCGTACCTGGTCTGCTTCGGAATCTGTTACTCTGACCACTGAGCCACTGTGCCGCATGCTATATACGATTTTAAGTTACAAACTAACTAATGTTTCTTATTTAGGCGCTCCTTTAGGTTAAATCTATATGGCATCTCTTTAGAATTAAAGTTCCAAATAAATAGCCACAATTTGTCATTACAGAACAAACACCACGCTACCTTAGGAAGTCGTATTGAATTGAAAATTTATATGGCTAAACGAACAATGGTTGCGCGGGCGGTGAAACTAATTGTTTAAATCAAGGTTGTGAGCTTAATATAAACATCAATCCAATTTCTCAATTCTACATAAAGCAAAATCAGAAAAATTATTATTTATTTATGAAGCCCTTTATATAAAACACCAAACACCTGACCTAAATCTTCAAAAGTTTCATCAACATGATATTCTAATCGACTGACCCCGAATAACAGAATTCAGCAACAATTTACTAGTATCCAGGCAAGACAGAACAGGCCCTCGACTAGAATCAACAAACATTCAATCGGATTGGCAACAAATTGAAGAGGAAAAACAAATGCACATACGGTGACAGAAATTTCCAAACAATATGAGCGTTCAACACTGCAATCTACACTTGCGCTGTTACCGAGTGGAGAACAAAGATTTGCGCAAAAAGGTGAAACGAAAGACTACACTCGGAAAAATATCATATATCATATCCACTTTTGCTATTTATATGTTTTTTCTTCCTAATTAGAAATATACTGTGTAATATTCGAAGGCAATGGACATATATATATATATATATATATATATATATATATATATATATATATATATATATATATATACATGAAAATGCATGAAAGAAACAAATATAGAATTACTCTTTGCGCTCAAGGCGACTAGTTGAATTAGACAGACAGTCTCGGTATCTAGACTTTCGGCCTTCAGACGTAGTTTTCGTTGCTGAAGAAGCATCCTCTGCATCCATCATCATCATCATCATCATTTTTGTGGCAGAAACCTCAGCTCGTCTTATACCACCAGCATTGTTTTGACGGGCAGCAGCCTCTCCGTTTCTCGATTTCCTTCCGGGACCATCTACGGAATCAATGCCAGCACTGCCCAAAAGCCAACGCGTCGCCTTTCGTGTATTGCGGCTATCTGTTTTTGCTTTCATCGCTGGGTTATTTTCTTTAGACGTCCATAGTCGTAGACTAGGCAGCTGGATACGATTAGCGTCAGCAGCACCGGCATGTACACTTAATCTGGTATTGTCTGTAACAGGGATCTGCTCATAAATGCAAACATATTTCAACGGAACTGATAATAATTTATTAAAGAGTTTCATCTGCGATCTGCGACGGTATATCTCATGAAAATGAAATAATAGCTTATATACTGTTTGTTGCAGAGCACTAACATATACCGAATTGAGTATTATGTGTAGCGCACCTAGTTACAAATTAGCTCAAATAGGACGGTAAGGATAAAAATGTCAGCATGAACGAAGATTATAACCTGAATTACACATATGTCTGATGCTTACTGGCGATTCATAAGTAGGAGCTAGTACTACGTCCCAAACACACTACATATTTTATCAAGGAATGTAGGACAATTGTACTGTACAACTCCTATACGAATGTGTATATAAAGTCACAGAAAATTCGATTTCAAAACCAATTCACAATATATAAGATATGCCGAGCCTGCAAAGGGTACCAACACTATTTTTACTGTGTCGGTACATGGCACGAACACTATGACTGCCGAGTTGGCACCTGGATTTCAAGATAAGCTAAATTTCGCAAAAAATTGAGAATTGAAACTACTTATGAACACCTGTTACTCCAGCAAATCAGTTAAATACAATAAGACTGGTGTTTATATCACGCTCGCGAACGTATTTTTGCTTGTTGGTGGTTTATTACGGGTTGATTTGTGACTGCGTGTTTGTGTGTGTCTGTGAGCGTGTCTGCGTGCGAATAGAAGTCATTCTTGTTGTGTTACAGAAAGATGTTAGAAATATGGTTATTAAGTATATACAAAAAAAGTTTAAAATTGATAAAATTATACCTTGCGATTGCCTCCTCTAAAACGATCACGAGTGAATCCAGGTTGAGACATTTGTTGCTGTGTTATCAAATCTGATAGCACAGTATCTGCGTTTGATTCGCTTGATAATAACAGATTTGCGTCTTTTGGAATATTAGTTTTCGGTGAAACAGTGCCCAGTTTTGTCAACTGCCAGATAGGTAGAATGGCAAGAGGAAGGCCGAAACGAGAGCCACCTATAGTGAAGTTAATAACAAATTATTTAAACTTGTTACTAATGTAATCCTAGTAGTATTTTATTTAACAATGAATAACAGTCAAACTTTAATAGTTGATAATAAAAACTGGATAACTATTAGTACTCGGATAATGACACTGGAAAATGAAATTAAAGTCGGAAAACTTTGAGTGACAGATCGACAAAGCACCACATACAATATTTAATATTAATTCAAAAAAGCATTTTATTCATATAACAATAATTAGTAGGATAAACAAAATGCAACTATTATATATTGTTTGTTGCTGAGAGCTAAAAAATATGTAGTTGCGTATTGGGTATTGCGCACCTAGTAATAGAATAGTTCAAATTGGACCAGGGAGATAACCAAACTCAGCATGAACGGAAAGTACAATCTCATGCACACATGTGTTTCGCGCTTACTGACGATTCATAAGTAGGGCCGATATCAAGCACGATACAAAATATACATTTCACAAGAAATGTGGAACAGGTGGCAATACAATCACCTATACGAATGTGTATTCAAGCAGTAATTGAGTTAAGGTCGTATAAAGTCAACGAAAATGCGACATCAAAGACAACTCACCATAAATAATGTATACCGAGCCTGTAAAGGGTATCGGCTCTATGGTTATTGTGTCAGTCCCTTTTTTCCAATACTATGGTTGCCGAAAAGGTACATGGTAAGAACACTATAGTTGCCAAATCGTAGATGGTACCAACACAATAAATTTCAAGATACGCTAAATTTCAACAAAACTGAGAATTCAAACTACTTTTGAACACCTGTTATTCTAGCAAATCCATAAACTCTGGCCTTGATTGATATCAGCTGTCACATTTCACGGTTTTCGCAGAATAATTAAATCAAGTACAAAATAAAATGGTGACATTTTAGAATAATGTATATTATTCCGATATTTAGAAGTCCAGCTGACGATGTATTTTCGAAATAATGTTTTCAGTAATTCAAGCTAGAAGTCACGACATATATTGATCTAAGGGACGGCTATGTTATCTTGAATCTGGGATGAACTAAAGCTATTCTACAATTACTCTTTTATTCAAGCGTTAAGCCCGACCCTCCGCCGATTACGACGATGATTATTCAACTTAGTAGCGCCAACTTCTATGATATTCTCGGAAAGGTAGAAGAACAGAAATTTATTAAACTGGATAAAGATAGAGCTGCCTGCTTGCCTAAATCAACATATGATTGTGCAGATACATAGTGAACTGGATGCCCGGTTTATGATCATCCACATGTTAAAGTGTTCAGCTAAGTTTTTCAGTTTGAACTTCAAACTATATCCATATGATTGTATATGCTTTGCTTTAGGTGAATTTGGATCGCCCGGGTGATCGGTTACGTTAGTAGCTAGATGGTTATATCTTCTGCTGAACTTCTTAGCTAATTTACCCTTTCCACGGTTGACAGACGTGGTTTGTCGATTTGCACCCTTATTTCCGCAATATATTGAGTCACCTTCAGTTATAGATGAACGGCGTTTCCGTCTCCTTGATTGATGGATTGTGACCGGTGCCATCACTCTGAGGGCGTCGACACTGCGTGCAATATTCTTTGTTAATGTTGGAATTTCCATTAATTCCGATTGATATACGACGTTTGAAGATGTCATTTCTCGCCTCATCATCTAGTGCTCCAGGCAATACTCTTACAAAACACAAATTATAATTGCATCGACCAACAAAACTCGTTTAATTAGTATTCAATACAAAGTTAATATTTATTTTCTGTGGTTTGTTCTGTACCCCCCACACCATAAACTTTACGCACTGCTTAATTATGTTTTCCAAGCCTAACTTTTTACCATGTGCATATCTTTTTGTACTTTTTAAAAGTTAGTTCAGAAATTAATGGTTAGAAAGGCATAGAGAGATGAGCACGTTGAGACTATTTAATTGTGCTTCTTATGCTGAACATTTGGCTAGAATGCAAATTTATATGCGTGTGCACTTTTGTATGATCACATAGTTTAGTTACAACTATTTTTGTCAATATTTACGTGATGGTGCTGTATAATAAAACAAATTTTTTTATTAGTCTATAAATAATATTATTAATACCGTCACTTATTTGTCCTGACATCATTATCGGAATAGTGGCAGTCGTCCTAGCTGTATTGGGTTATCTACGTCAACGGGAGAAGGAAAACAGCCTACCGTGTAGAAATCAGAATATGAGGGCGAGTCGACAATAGAATAATGGAGAATCTTGTGGTGGTTTAACAGGGGTTGAGCATTGCACAGTGCGAGTCTTCCAGACAGCAAGACTATGGTTCAAATAAAAAGTTAAATTTGCAACGCACTCTTACATACTTATTAATTTAATGAGAAACTAATACGCTTACAAAAGCCAAACAAATTAGATGGCCAGTGTTATCAAGAGAGGAGGGATTGTATAAACTATTAGATTTACAGAAAATTTAACGAATGCATACTTAAACGCTAAAGAAGGAAAATACACAACTGTCCAATTAAACACACACCGCAGAAGGTAAACACGAAGAACGCAACAAAACCGGGAAAACTAATTACAAGATAGCAAACAACCTATGTAAGTTAAAACTTAGTCAGAATTACGGGGTTTTGATTTAATGAGCTCAACGTCAGATTTGTCATTCTCCTCAGAAGGCTTCAATTCTTCCGCTGAAACGGGAGCTGCGGTAACAGAATCAGGAAAACGAGCCTGGTGAACTATTTGTGATGCGCCATGTTGGACTGAATTTTTCGTGACTGCTAAGTCGGCAGAGTGAGATCGTTGAACTTTCATTGAGCACTGAGGGCGACTTCGATGTTGCAGCCGGCAGTAATGGTGTTGTATAAACCGTCGCTGATTTGGATTCTGAAGATATCTATGCAGAATTTGCGATGTCTCTTGTCTACAATCTTCCTTCAAATTACTAGATTTCGCCATAACGTATCCACATTCGTCGAAGCCTGCTTGTCTGTTTTCATCATCCAACGACTTATTAGCAACATCGCGCTCAACCAGAGATTTACCAATGGAAGCCTCAGGTCCAGCATACTGGGACTGATTTTACAATAAATTAAAAATAATAAAAGAAAATTTTATTACCAGGATAAATGGAACATAGCTCCAAGCATGCAGCCTACCCTGAACGGCGTTATTGCATATCAATATACTACTACTTTACTTTACTGCGGCTGACTCCTTTTGGAGGATAAGCCGGCTCCAAGACATTTCATGGAGTTTCTTGGGAATTTGGTACAAGTGGTGTCCCCTCACCACTCGGCTTTTTGACTGAGGACGCACCTCTAGCCTTTGCACATCCAAGCGCAGTCTGCAAGGCAGCAGTAAGTTGCATGGTTGCCGGTGGCTGTTGAGAGCTCATTCGCCATTCGGAAGTACGGGTACTGTCCAGGAGTCCATGTAATCCTGTGGATATCAATATACGAATGATGATGTCTCGCACGCAAACAGCTCATAAACAAGTATCGTAGCGGAAGACAATCACGTTTACTCAGTGGACTACTCGAGTATTAACAAAACCAGTTTGAAGACACCAGTGTGCTTGGTGTGGATAATTGTGCTTGAAAACCAGAGAAACCGGCAAAACTCGTCTTTCACTCAGGCTTACTTAGAGCACGAGCATGGTTGCCAAATTTATGACGACAAACACTGGCGACATCGTTAAAGGCCAAATCGCGTATTTCGGTCAGTTCTGACTGGAGATGAGACCACTTCGGTTTTGCCATCGACGTTAAATTTCAATGAGCCATTTTTAATCAGTTATTCTAAGACAGACAAGCTGCCATCTGGAGAAGTAGTTTCCCGGATTGTCACGACTGTTAGTTGAATCCGGGAGATTATTATTTAGTTTATGACGAATTCCATAGACCGACGAAGCAGTTTATCACACCAAGTTTTCGCTTGAATACCGACTTCATTTTTTGGTTATTATTTACTTCTTTTTGTTCCTGTTTATCGAGATCCACGCATATATATATATATATATATATATATATATATATATATATATATATATATATATATATATATTTGAAGTCTGATGGCAGGATACTGATTGTGCGTATTTCGTTAGTATAAACTAAATATTGCATCAGGTAGTAAAGGTAGTTCATTCTGTAGAGCGGTTTCTTCATTAATAGCAACTCGTCAAGTACTGTCCAGAATTTGCCATGAATGGATCTCGAGCCGGTTGCACATATGCTTCGGGATCTGAGACATACTAAATAGCGTCATTCATATCGCACACTACAGGTAATTTGAAGACGTACACCGATATATGTCTTCGGGCCAGCCTTTCCTCCAGGTGGAACCTATTTTGAATCTCATAATACATGAAGTTCTAACTAGCCAGCCCAGATCTGTTAATATAAAACGGGCACAATACCACTTGGTGAAATTATGCTGATTGGAGGTTTAATGGTATGCTTTCGATAGTGTATTTTGTCAGTACAAGCTATACATTGCATCAGGTAGCAAAGGTTATTATAATCACAACTCGAGAAATTATCGATTGTTTAATTGTATAAGTCTACAATTAAAAAACACATCCACAGGTAGCGTGGTGGCTGTTCCATAATGACAGACTGCGTGAGGCAAGTTTGAACTTTATGTCTAAAGAGATGCCATATAGTCTCTACTTGAAGGGAAAGCTAACCAAAAACATAATGTGGCATATGACTCAAAAGTGCGTGCAGTATACGTAACGCGTGGCGCGATGGTTAGAGACGCACACCTTGAAGCTAATGTACACCGGCTATAGTCGTATCCGCAGCAAATTCTAGAAGTATTTAGCGAATTAAAAATAAGAACAAAACCAGTCTACTGGATGAATTATTGGCGATCGTGCGTCGTCGCTTTGCACTATCAGTTTCACAAGGATCCGATTGATCCCTGTTTCCAAGTACGCGTCGAGTTCGTCTTCGCGGTGGCTGGGTGGGTGCTGATTTGTCCCAGTCAACGAAGATTAGAAAGCACCTTATTTCCAGTGGTTAGTATGAACTATGTTGAAGTCGTCGGAGGTCGAATCAACATCCAGCCACAACGAAGACGAACTCAATGCGTACTTGGAAATGAGGATCAATCGGGTGTTTGAACATTCAAACATTAGTTTATAATATATTTTTTGAAGGATTGCGTAGTGCTAGCGACACAACGATGATTACCACGATTGACGATCGTGGGTTAGCGTCTTGCACTATGAGTTCCCAAAGATCCGATTGATCCCCATTTCCAAGTACGCATCGAGTTCGTCTTCGTGGTCGCTGGGTGGGTGCTGATTCGTCCATTTCTTCCGAAGGCTTCAAAATCGTTTATACTAACCATTATAAAAGGGCGACGTTTCGGATCGGCCTTTCCCGATCCATCACCAGGTCTCTAATCATACATGCAGACAAAATGATGACTATATATATATATATATATATATATATATATATATATATATATATATATCACTCTATACAGATCATTGCACAGAGTTGCACATACATATAGATTACAAGATTACTTTTGTCCTAATTTGGCATCCATAAGTAGATGTCACTGTTGCTGTGGTTGGGATTTGAACTCGGAAGCGTTTGGTTCCGTGTAATGCAACTCATTGCCTACGCCAACTTGGCCGCGAATTATGTACAATTTTAAGCTAGATACAGACTTACGCGTTTTACACCAGTATTTAACTTGAAGAGGATACTCGTTGGAATTGCATTCTATCTCAGTCTCTAATGAGCCATTCCTGATTTGACACCTTAAAACACTCTATGCCACTTGCGGTGGCAATAGTGAATAAGGATATAGACGCGGAGTTTAATTACAGGGGCATGTATAGAAAAGGCAATAATATTCATCTAGAAGACCAGTTTTCGGGTATGTTGTGGCCGGAGGTCGAACTCGGGTGTATTTGATTCGGAGTCACGCAACTAATTCGCTACACCACCAAAACAGTGGTTAAATACAATTTTAACTACATAATAAATTAATTTTTTGGTAAGATTTTCCTTTATGTGAATCCTTGCAGACATACCTTTCATTATAATGGTCCAATCAGCCTTTCTCTATCTGTCATTACGGTGATGCACCATAATATCCTGGCAAATTGAATTCGACATATATATATATATATATATATATATATATATATATATATATATATATTATTAAAATATATTAGGAGGATTTAATTATAATTCTTGAATGGTTGCGCAGTGCGAGCGTCACATCTTGATTCTCCACGATTTGCATTTGTGCTTAGTCGCTTTGCACTATCAGTTTCGCAAAGATCCGATTAATCCCCATTTCCAAGTACACATTGGGTGCGCCTTCGTGGTAGCTGGGTGCTGATTCGTCTGTTTCCTCCGAAGACTTCAACATCGTTCATATTAACCGCTGGAAACGTGGTACGATCTGAACTTGGTTGACTGGCTACCTCATATCCAGTGGTTAGTATAAACGATGTTGAAGTCTTCGGAGGAAACAAACGAATCTGCATCCAGCCACCACGAAGATAAACTCGATGCGTACATCGAAATGGGGATCAATCGATCTTTGCGAAAGGGATAGTGCAAAGCGACTACCCATGAATGAAAATCGTGGAGAATCAAGATTTAGTTTTATGTGACCGTGTTCGAGTTATCCACTTCTAACTAATTAACTAGTTAAATATAATAAAAAAATCTTGCATTAAAACTTCGATTCAATATCACTTCAACAGGTGGCATGTTGTCTGTTCTATAATGAGAGATCGTGACTGGCTGGTTAAAAATTCAGGTCGAAAGAAGCTAACCGAAACCACGCTAGTATATAAATGAAAATTTTGTTTAGCATGTGGCTAAGGTAGCGCAGTGAATTTTTGCAAGACTCCGAAGAGAATGTGCTCTGGTTGCAATCCTGGTCGCGGCAAGTTATAGTACGTACTTGAGGAGCTCTCAATCGGAACAAAACTGGACTACTTGAATAATTATTATAATCAAGGTTGCGGTTTTGATATAAACACCTGACCCATTAATTACTTACATATGTCAGTATAAACTAAGAATTGTATAGTGTAGAAAAGGTAATTCATCCAGTAGACCGGTTTCGTCCTTATTGGAAACTCATCAAGTACTGGCCAGAATTTGCCGCGGACAGGATACGAACCTGGGCACGTCTGCTTCGGAATCTGGTGCTCTAACCACTGAGCTATCCTGCCGCACACTACACTACACACAATTTTCAGTTATATACTAACTAATGTAACTTGGTTAGTCAATTTTTCCTTTAGGTGGAGCTCATATGGCATCCATTTAGACCCAAAGTTCCAACTAACCATGCCCAGTACTTGATGAGTTCCCAATAAGGACGAAACCGGTCTACTGGATGAATTGCCTTTTCTACACTATACAATTCTTAGTTTATACTGACATATGTAAGTAATTAATGGGTCAGGTGTTTATATCAATACCGCAACCTTGATTATAATAATTGTTATCACCACCCGCGCAACCAATGTTCGTTTAATTACTTGAATAATTGTTTACTAGGTGTTGCGCACATTGTAACAAATTAGTTCAAATACAAATAGAAGGATAAAACAATGTCAGCAGGGACGAAAGGTACGAGCTCATGCACACATCCGTTTCGTGTGTACTCGTGACTCATCAGTTGGGACTGGTATTACGCTCTATATTCACTCTATACTCGTGTAAGAAATGTGGGAAAATTGTATAGACATTCGTATAGAAAATTATACCATCTAATTGCCCACATTCCTCGAAAAAAACTAGAGTGGATGTTGGGCCTATTACCGGCACCTATTGATGAGTTTTCAGAACACAAGAAACGGATATGCATACGAGGTTTATCCTTCTGGTTATATTTAAACTAAGTTGTTACTAGGTGCGCAACACCTAATACGCAATTGAATATATATATATATATATATATATATATATATATATATATATATATATATATATATATATATATATTAGTTTTACCAAACGAACAGTGTCTACTTGATTAATTGCCTTTGTTAACTAATGCAATGTTTACTTTTAACCGACAACAAGTGTATAATAAAAATTCTGTCATAAACTTGTTAATCCAATATAATGCCCAAAGTGTATTGTGGCTCTTCTACACTGACAGATCTGAGTGGCTAGAAAGAACTTTAGATCGAAAGAGACGTCAAACAGGCTCCATCTTAAGGAAAGACTACCGAAAACATAAGTTTACATGTAACTGAATATTGTGTATAGTTTGCAGCAGACGTGGTGCTGGGGATGGGTGCAAGACTCCGAGCCAAGCTTTCCAAGGCCATGGAAATTGTGGCAATTACTTGGCGAGTTGTCATACTAGTCGAAACCGGTCTACATGATGAATTGATTTTGCTAACTTATGCAATATTTAGTCTATAATAAAAGCATATATGAAGAAAAAATCATACAATAAAACCTTTTTTTAAGTATATATGTTTATTTAAAGATTTGTGTTTGTTTGAGTGTGCATTTGAACGTTGCTCTCACAGGATTCTCAAATTTAAATTCGAATTCTCGTCGTGTTCTCTCAAGAAATCTTGTTCGAACGTAAAACTGGCAACTGTTCAATACTTCTGTCAATTATGCGAAATTGAATTTTATCTCATAAATCTGTATAATTAACTCTTTCAGGGTTGTTTAAGAGGAAAGAGGATCATAGCTGACGACTTGCATCGATCTGATGCTAAAATTACACCGATGACCTCAAACGATAGAAATAACAGCTTTTCTGCGGCTTAATTAGCATAAGTAGCACTTTATTTTATGTTTTTTTAACGCCGAATTAAACAGTAAAGCAATGTAGTTTTGGCATGAACACAAAGCTTCGCTAATAACATTGAAACTGTTCACAAGTTTTTGTTTTAATCAGTACAATTCAACAACAACAAGGCCTGTGAATAAGCAAGAACGCACAGAGGCTGACCGTCAAACGCACAGAAACACGAAAGTCCACACATTGATCAACGAAAGGATATGAAGCACTGGTGAATGCCCAGGCCTAGTCTGAAACAGAAACGAGAATCAACAGGAACAAAAATTTGCATAAGAAGAAGAAATAAAGTAAAGTTGTAGGACGAAGAATTTATAGCTAGACGACATAACCCTAATAGAAGCAAATCAGAAATGAGAAAAAGGAAACATGAGAAAAAATATTAGTCAGTTCTCCTTAGTAGCGTTAATGCTGTTAAAATGGTTTATCGTTGGCCTATCATTTAAATATTTTGACGGCTTCACCTTTCGCCAGTATTGTTAACAAACGTATTTAATTAAAACTGTATGACGCAACTGTAATTTTCTTCACGCAGATTTCTGCAAGAAAAAGTCTCTTCTAATCTGTTCAATCTTAAATCTGTTCCAAAGTGCACACTTTGCACAATTTTCCAACAAATAACCAAAAATACGTTTCTGCCATATTTCGTTTACAAATGAATATAGGGAATAAGACAATACATTAGTGGCACAAGGTTCATCCACATGGACAAATGCAATTGGCGCTTTAGCGCCACCCAGCATAGGGCGTCAAAAGTCGATGTAAACTCATGATGATGTTTGGTCAAGCTTAGTCAAGCACAAAGTCGCGCAATCTTCAAGACGCATACGCATTAAGGCAATGAATGTGTCAAATTGGCATAATTAAATTGCATAATGTGGTAATTCAGAGCACGATCAACAATCAGCATACAACACCATACAACAATATAGATGCCATAGTGGAGCGCAGATATGCTACAGGACTTTTCGTTAAACAAACCAGCCAATTCAGACTTCGAATGGTATCATTTTACCGATTCTCAAGGTAAAAAATTAATGAACTGCTAAAAATATAATATATAAATGCATACTCGGTGTCGAGGAATTACTGAGTAATATTCTGTAAGACGCTATTACGGATTCTACTAATGCGCGGCCTATAAACGTAAGTTCCACTCGGATTACCAGCTCATTTCGTTGTATCTTTTATCTTACTCTATGACTTTAGATCAAATTAATTGCATCTAGACTGACCGGGTCTATTGATGAAAACCATGCATTTCGTTGTTCATCCAAAAAGAAGATGCTTCTGTGATAGTCTTCCAAATTGGCTACTTTGTAAAGTATTTGTCGGGGAAGCAGAAACCTGGATGACTTCAACTGCGTAATGACAACGCGATTTGCTTTATTTTCAAAAGAATGAACCTGATTTTTTCTACAATTTCCGAGAAGACAAATAACGTCAAGTGTGTTTCTATGTTGCGTAGTTACCAATTCACCTGTTTCGCATTTTACCAAGGTTGCAGATTTTAGTGTACACCAACAAATTATATTTTTATCGAACGTACACACCGATAAAACGAATGCATTTCAGTACTCCTTAGTTATCATCAGAGCACGACAAAACTTGTACATGCAATTGATTTTAGTTAAACTACATCCTACGGCTGATGAAACAGGTAAGAGATCGGTGATACGTTTCAGATGGAAACCTTAAAGTTAGATATTACTTATCATAATTCACTAAATAAACATTGCTCAATTTATGCTATTATTTCTTATTCGTGCTACAGGCCATTATTTATCATATGTATAGGTCTAGAGAACCAATTTTCCTTCTGATATACACTGCTCTAATAAATGTACCGTAGGTTTGGTGCAAGGGGCCGCACACAAAGCACTTACATCTTAATAAGGAAATTAATAACCGGAAGTTCAGATAAACATTGCTCAGTAGGGAAAGAGGAATCAATGAACTCGAAATATGGTAAATTAAGTATACTTTAAAGCAGAATTAGGTATGTAAGTATGACCAAAAGCTAGCCTATACAGACCATTGTCTATTGCTTTAAATTAAGTTAGCGTTTCAGAAACAATAATTCCAAGGTTAGGCGAGTCAGTCCACAAAATAACGAAATTATCCATATTACGATTTAAAAAGCCTTCGTGAAGAAAATTCAATCTCGATTCCATTAATTCACTCAATAATTCGACTTACAGGTAAAACTTTGCTAGAATTATAAAAAATGAGGCATTAAGCTTACACTTCTGTCCAAAGAATAATTGAGATCATGTAAGGCGACATCACTGGTGCAGAATCGTTTTGCAATCACAAAGGTACGAACCGCTAAATTGTCCAACATATCTTCACGCAATTTTCGTGGCTGCCTAATTGTCGATTTATCTGCCATTGACTTTGTCTCCACTAAAGTGTCCATACAAAATAGGTACAAATTAAGGCAATGCATCAGTAATCAGTCAAAAATAGAAAGAGCAGCCTAGTAAAAACTGAAGATTAACGCAAGAAATAATATCTACATATACGTGTTTACGGTGTATATATATATATATATATATATATATATATATATATATATATATATATATATGTGTGTTTCTAATTAGGAGGAATAAACACATTAATAACAAAGTGGATAACGACCATTTATTTTGAGAATACTAAACTTCACTTTACAATATTTCATTTATACACGTCCTGGGTGTTGATTTGATTATGGGGGTGGCAACAAATTTAAATCGGCTTTACTTCTAATTCTTGTTTTGGCTAATTAGTAAGTGCGTGTGCATTTGTGTCTGTGCGTGCTTGTTTGCATGCAAAGGTCCTTCTTGCTGAATTGCAAAGTGATGTCGGAGATCTGGTAATTCTTGTATTGATGGAATGAGAGTTAACCACCTGTTCGCACTGTTGGCAACTGGTACACAGACAGATACAAACGCATACACACTTACTAATCAGCCAAAACAAGAAATAGAAGTAAAACTGAGTCAGATTTGTTGCCACCCATATAATCAAATGAAAACTCAGAATGCATATAAAAGAAGGATTGTAAGGTAAAGTTTAGTATTCTCGAAATAAGTGGCCATTATCCACTTCGTTATAATGTTTTGCTTCCTAATTAGAAATATACTGTGTAATATTCTAATGCAATGGACATTATATATATATATATATATATATATATATATATATATATATATATATATATATATATATATATATAGTCAATATAAACAATGGTCACATTTAGTCATTCACTAGTCAAAGAAGACAGTTAAAATAAGGACGATTCAACAAATGTTAAAGCAATAATGTAGCATGTCAAAATCATTAAGAAATCTTACTGAACATCTCGAAAACAAAGATGGGAAGGTATGCTTTGAGTTTAATATCGGAGGAAGAATGTGTTAATGAACAAATTACAAAAATGGTTAACAGAAGTCATTCTATCGTTAAGGTACAGCTTATAAGTTCATTTGTGACCAGAAGGATAAACCAAAGACAACATGAACAGAAATTATAATTTCATGCACATTCGTTTCGTGCTTACTGGCGACTCGTCAGTAGGAGCCGGTATTACGCCCTTTAGCCACCATATATTTGGGTGAGGAATGTGGGATAATAGGACGATACAATCTCCTAGACGAATGTGTAAACCTGCAATAGTGAAGCTAACATCGTATAAAGTCTCGACAATGAGACTTCAACGCTAACTCACACTATAATATATATATATATATATATATATATATATATATATATATATATATATATATATATATATATATATAGTGGTTAAAAGGTGTAATACCGGCTTCTACTGATGAGTCATCAGTAAGCACGAAATGAATATGCATGAGATTATACTTTCCGTTCATGCTCTCTTTGGTTTATCCTTCTGGTCACAAATGAACTAATTTGTTACTAGGTTTATTTTACCTATATTTATGTGGCAAAAGCTGCCAAAAGTCAATGTTGGTGACTACATGTATATTGCTCAGACGACATTTCTAGTTAAGTATAATGTATGCGAGATTGCTGGAGGTGAGAGCCGCAAGTCAGTTTGCCGTCGTACTCTGACGATGATCATGGAAGGTTGAAACGCGTTAGTAAGTGTGACTGACAGTAGTTTTGTTATATTTATCCTTCCGTCATTTTCTTTACATTTCCATATACACCGAATTTTGGCCTTGATTGATGGGTTTTCACTTTTCCCTTCCTTATGAAGTCACAAGGTGTATTTTTCCTGTAAATATGGTATGAGCCCTGAAGATGGGACTGGAAATGAAGTTCCGAAAATTCGGAAAATCTGATGCCAACGTCATTTTCAGACAAGCAGCTGATGGACGGCTTCAAGAGGAAGGGACAAGTGAGAATCAATCAATCAAGGCCACAAATCGGTGCAGCTGGAAATGCAAAGGATTCAAGATTTTACCGACCTATGAGTGCTATCAATTGTCCCGCACAAGAAAATGGCGGAAGGATAAAAAACAAGAAGGACAGCACTGCGCAATATACATAAGTAGTTTTGCTATGTTGTTCGATGACTGGTTAAATACATCGGAACTGGTATTTACTTCAAGCTCGCAAACTTGATTTAAAGAATTCAACTGAACTGAAAAAAATTACACAATTAATTGAGCGAGCAAGACGACAAACTACGCACCCTGTGTTATTAAAATGGTGAACAACAAAACTCATAATGAATGTAAATCGATAGGCAACAAACGAGTAACAACACTGTAAAATTCAAATGTAAGGTACTCACAATTCTGGTCACTTTATTTAATGAAATTAAAATTAAAATTTTGTTTTAATTGGTCAAGTAATTGACTTGCCTATGACCGGCTGTCTTTCCTAAGCCAGACCTACATGTGGCAATAAGTTTTTCACGTAATTCAGCTTTCACTCGCTTGTCCAAGCATGATAAGGCCGTGTGGGCAAACTGCCAATTACAGCGACATAATGCGGGAGTGCCAATAGCCCTGGACCGAGCCAAGTCTTCTCTGCGTGTCTTCGCCAAAGAACGCTCCAAGATATCCTTGTGGACATTAGCAAACTCTCAGTAGTCTGCCAGACCACTCACATTTAACTGTGACAAAGGCAACGGCTATCTATAGAGAAATTATGTTGAACTTGTCATACGAACCATATGCATCGTGACTATATAACTGGTAAGCCACAGCTCCGTACAGCCGTATTGCAGTTCGCGACCGCACCAGAGCGATGTCTGTGGAGTTCCACAGCTTAATTAGTTCGTATGCAAAAACCCTCCGTTGTCCTGTTAATTTAATCTTTTAATCATCCTCGTTTATTGGCGTGTTTTGGAAAATTCTGCAAGTCGTCAGAAAGTTTTTGTTAATTGTTAACGCGATTTCAGTGTTGTGAAATAGTTCTCGAATATTTTAAACTTGGCATTGCTCTATAATTGTATTTAGCCTTCGTGCTCCATCATTTATAGATTTCGCAAATCGAAGTTACCGCAATTTAGAACTTGAACGCGGTGTGTACGTGCAGGTAGCGTTCATTAAACACTGTCTGATAAAATAAATTTATTTTAAGGCACGAATATACTTAAGCTTATGTCGCTATTCCGCAAATTAGGTAAGATTTTAATTCTAATTTGTCTTTTTTGCAATTTAGCCATCTTAAATCCGCCTTCCTCACTTTGCATGGCTGAGAAAAGCCCCAGAAACATTTGGAAAACTGTCAGTTCATAAATTTAAGCTGTTCACATATTTTGAATCCTTGTTCTAATTTCCAAAAAAATATTTTCGAATGTTAAATTTTATTCCTTAATCCGCCTAATGTAATGTGACCAACTATTCAGGACTAGCAGTTTGCGTTGCAATTAAGAACAGTTTTGACCTTATTTTGTAGCTGAAGCAGGAATTGAGTTCAATCCGGTAATTTGTGTAAAGGATTATTTTTAACAATTTATTTATTTACTGCTACAGTGACTTTTCGAATTTAATAATGCCAAACGTTTGTTGTTGTATGTTGTGACTGCATAGAAATGTTTTCCGCTAGTCAGAATTCTCGTTAGTCTTGTGCCATATGACCAACCAATCTGCACTAGGAAATTGTGTAACACTAATGAGTAACTTTGGCATCATTTTATAGCACGGGAGTTAACCGAGCTGGAATGGAAACATTAATTGGACAGTTCTAGACAACAGGTTATTGTCATATTCCTCGCACTAATCTGCCAAGTATCTCGCTGTGCACGTACACTCACTCTAATCTTCTAACCGACCATACTCTCATTTGCAGTGATCCAGTATGCTTCGTAAATAATCCCAGACAATTTCTCGCACTACCTGACATCTACTTTCAATGCTATTGCAATAATCACCTTATAAGACGAACCAGCGTTGATTTACAATTTTCAGACCCACTCTCATTTGACAAGTAAGGTTTGACCTATTATTTATAGTAAACTACATGCTGAGAATTATTAATTAGTTATTCGTCATAATGTTGAAGCGAGAGCACTAATCATGTGTACAACAAGCGATAGAGGGGCTGGTGAAAAGCATTATTTCAATTAGTGATTGGTTAGTTGTATAATTGAAATATGTTTAGTAAAATCTGCACAAAATAATGTTCGTGACTAAATAGAAATTGTGTAGCTGATATCTCCGGGAAAATTCAATATAAGCCAGGTTAATAAAAGTGAGAGACGCATATCCAATTTTTCCTTCCTTATATACGCAGCGCGGTTTTATCCTCGTTAATCAGTTTGCCTTCGTACTCTGATGCTCATCATATTAGGTCGAAACGCGTCATTACGTGTGACTGACGGTAGTTTGGTCATTTTGTGCGACTAGTTACGTAAAAAATGATTGGTGTTTATATAAATATTACCATCACTCGCAAACTCAATGCTTGTCTAATTGTATGTTGCAGATATTAGCAATGGCCTGCTTTATGGGCATAATGTTGAAACGGCCCTACTAAAAATGACTGATACTAATTTGTTATTGACAATACATACCTCCAGCGTACATACACTCGCATTACACCATTAAATAGAAAGAACACAATAAATCAATCAAAGTTACATTCACGCTCATAAAGTTAGTTCATCCAGTAGACCGGTTCAACCTTATTGGAAACTCTTCAAGTACTATCCAGAATTATTCCGCAGACAGAGCTCGAACCTGAACACGTGTTCATCAGAGTCTGTAAGTGGAACTAGTGAGCCATTCTGCCGCAATCTGCACAAAATTTTCAGTAATAAAGTAACTCATGAATTTGGTTAGCCTTTCCGTCAGGTGGGCCTAAATGACATCTATTTAGATCTAAAGTTCCAACTATTCCCTCCAAATTTGTCATTAAAGAACAGGCATCCAACTATCCGAGAAAGTGTTATTGAATAGAACATTTATATAATTAATCGTTCATTCGTTGTGCGGGTGGGGATAATAGTTATTTAAATCAAAGTTACGACATTGTTTGAAACACTAATCACATTCTATATATAAATATATATATATATATATATATATATATATATATATGTCAGTATATCGTAAGCATTGTATAATGTGGGAAAGACAACTCATCTAATAGACCAATTTCGCTCTTATAGCGAACACTTCAGGTACTATCGAAATTTTTGCTGCAGATAGGGCTCAAACCTGGGTAAGTCTGCTTTGGAGACTTTGACGCTAACCGCTAAGTCATCTTTCGCATGCTGTATACAATTTTCAGTTACATATTTCAAATGGTTTCGGTTAGTCTTTTCTTCAGGTGGAGCCTATTTGGCATGCTGCACAGAGTTGAAATAATAATTAGTAGATAATGTGTCACTACCATATATCGATAAATAAAAATCAGAAAAAAACAAGAAAAAGTTGTTGAAAAAGTTATAATAATGACAAAAATAAAGATTTACACAAATAAATTACTTAAAGAGAGTGATTTATGAGAGATAGGATCTAGTTACTATGAGTCTATTTACTTAGATGACAAAAAGAAGTGAGGATAACTGAACCTCGACACAAAACTTTTATGGGAAAGTCATGTTTTACGACAGGGCAACATCTGCAATACAATTTCCTTGTGGATTTCACAGTATCACATCATAAACAAGACCTATATATATAATAAAATTCTGCCATGAAAGTATTATTTGTTGGCATAACGTCCATTCTATAATAATAGATTTGGGCGGCTATTTGAGACTTTATATTAAAAAGCGATTTGAAATAGGCTTTACATATAAAAAAGACTGACGAAACAACATAAGTAAGTATATTATTGAAAATAGCACATGGTAAGTAGCTTGCGTAACACAGTGAACGAGTTGCCCGGTTCTGATTGAAACGCGCCCCGTTTTGAGCCAAGGCCACGCCAAGTCTCGCAAATACTTCATGAATGTCCAATAAAGACGAAACTGGTTGAGTCGAAAAATTACATTTTCGATCTTATGCTATGTTTATATATATATATAATAACTGAAAAATGCGTGTAGTGTGCAACAGAGGAGGCGCAGTTGATAGTCCCAGATTTCTTAGAAAATGTGCCCCAATTCAAGCTCTATTTAAAGTAAGCTATGGACTGCAGAGGAAAACATCCAAATCAGGGTGAACTGCCTTCAAGAAATTTAGGCAACGCTAAGTTTATACTGAAAGATGTCTAATACATAAAAATAATAATAACTATACTACTACAACTACTACTGATGCTGCTGGTATTAATTATACCAATAATAATGATAATACGTATACTAATGCTTCTGCTGCTACTACCAATACTAATACTAATAGTACTACTATTACTAATACAACTACTAATGTTATTGCTACTGATACCACTACTATTACCGATAATACTACTACTACTTCTTACTACTAATACTACTACTACTACTTATTATTATTATTATAAATATAAAAAAACTAATTATATCGAATATGTTTATTAATATTTTAAAAAGCGCTTGATCTGCCATGGCTCTGGATATTTCTTTAAAATATACTGGCATAGAAATTCTAATTTTGATATGAAAATCAACATTTAAAAACGGTTACTCTAGACTAAAAACAACACTTGCCATCAAAAATGTTAGTCATAACATCTTTTCTGTCAGATTTGTGGTTTCGCCGTTTGCCATAGAGAATTTGGGGATCTTTATTTTCGTCTTCTTGTGTATCCAAATTATCGTCAACTTCATCTGATGCCTGTTCCTCCTCCTCATCATCTTCGCGATCTTCAAGTGTATCTTCTGCGTCGTCGGAGGCTCGCTGTTCGCTAGTCTCCTCTTCCTCATCGGTATACCGACAACCGGACTTTTGCCCGTATTTTTGTCCTATGGGATGCAGCTTATCCAGTTGCCATTTGTCTAGCATATCAGCATACACTTTATTGCCATCACATGCGCCACTAGAATTCAGCACATCAATACCAGTCTCCAGATCGTTAGAATAGCATCTCTTGCTTTCAATTTCTTGCATATTTTCACATTCCTATATTAGCATGACATGCAATACCAGAAAAATAAAAAAAATTTTTTTGCTAATTTTACACGATTGAAAAAAGCTCGGATTTGAAAAATTGCAATTAAAGTTCACGTAGATCAAATGTCGAATATCTATCCCGAGTAATCGAACGACGCATTGTCGATGACTTTACATGAAGTTAGCTCCACTACTGCTGGTATACCCATTCGTATGGGAGATTGTAACTTCCAATTTCCCACATTCCTCACCAACGCATATATTAGGTATAGAGCGCAAAGTGACAGCACACTAGTTGAATAAACGGCTATTGCACATGCCGTGGAAACAATGATTTAAATCGAGTTTGCGGGCATGACATAAGCACCGTTCTCATCGTATCCAACCAGTCGCACAACATAGACTGACTACCATCGCTCACAAATACTGGCACGTCTCGACCTTACATGGTCATCTTCCGAGTAAGACGGTAAACAAACTAACAAGGATCAAACAATAATTCGAATACAAAACATAAAAATCAGATATTCGATAATCATTCTCAGTAGGTGGGCATAGATTGAATTTGCCAAGAAATTTCTGGCAATACATGGAGTTTTCACCACCACCACCACAATCATCATCATCATCATCATCATCATCATCATCATCATCATCATCATCATCATCATCATCATCATCATCATCATCATCATCATCATCATCATCATCATCATCATCATCATCATCATCATCATCATCATCATCATCATCATCATCATCATCATCATCATCATCATCATCATCATCATCATCATCATCATCATCATCATCATCATCATCATCATCATCATCATCATCATCATCATCATCATAATCATCATGCACAGCCCCACAAAAGTCAATGGTACCCAATGTTTCACTGCCATATAACCATAAGGAAAACAAAAAACACGAAAATGTTTTTAAATAACGACAAAAATAATAATTTAGGCACAAAATTTGTTAGTGAGATTTATGAGAGAGGGTACATAGTTACAATGAGTATACTTATCTAAATAACACACGGAAGGCAAAATAAACCTCTGCACAACAACATTATGACCAAGTTAGTATTTGGGCAGGGCAATACAGCTTCCTTGCGGTTTTCACTGTATCACGTCATAAACAAACCAAAACATCGCAGCTAACTTTGCATTGCTAAGAAAAGAAAGTTACGAAGATGATTCTCCTAGACATCTGAAGCAAGATCACCACTGCGCTCGACTCGATGCCCTATCGCGCAGGGTTTCCAACCAAGAACTATAATGTGCACTTGGAACCCATTCTAGCAGACTCGTGGGTCCTATACTACCCAATTTGGATGTAGTTAACTTTAATTTTTTTCTGCCATGTCAATATCTGCCCACATTTTTTCTTACGCCAATCTTGTGCTGGATGAGAGAACAGAACTCAATTGGGCAATCGAATTGAGGGCATACGCAAAACGCGACTGAGCTAACGAAGTTGATGGGGTCTTATTTTTTTATAACGGGGAGCAATTATTGGCAGGTACAAAAATACGTCTAAGGATGTCAAAGTTGGTTATTCGTTGCTGGTAACCAACATGTGCTATACTGCTCAAACAACGATGATCGAATGCCTGTAAACGTCTAAAATCATCAACTCTAAGAGGCCAAGCTTTACCAGCGTATAGTAAAACTGGGCGTAAAGATGCGTTGTAAACACGACCTTTAAGGCACAGTGAAATACTCGCCTTTCTACAAAAATGACGAAGGTTTGAGAAGGCTACTCTAGCTTTCGCGATTCTTATTCTCACCTCGTCGGTCATATTGCCTAAATTATTAATAGAGCACCCAAGAAATGTAAAGCTGCCAACTATGTCTAAATATTCATTCTGCTGGCGCAGCCTTGGAGTAAGTGGTGGGTGATCCTGTAAAGACATCTTAAATTTAGAGGGTGCGAATTTCATATCGAAAGACGGAACGTCTGCTAATCTATTCAAAGTGGCCTTGGAAGCATCTCGATTGTCGAATAACAGTATGATATCGTCTGCATAGTCAAGATCGAATAGTTTACCGCATCCTGAATGTGTGGCAGAGTGTTGTTCATAATAGCATCGATTACAAAATTATACAAAACTGGAGAGTGGACAATCTCGACGAACACCACTGCTGATTGTAAAGTGATGCGTTAATTCGCTGTAGATTTTAACGCAACCAGAAGTATTTGTGTAGAGTGCGCGTATAATGTTAACAAATTTTGTGGGTACACCACTTTTCGACAAAATATGGAATAAAAAATTGCGATCTACCGAATCAAATGCACCCTTTAAGTCTAGAAAGACGGCTATTGTGGGACGGTGAAATAGACCTTGCCCTAACGTAAAAATATTATCTATACAACCTTGTCCTGCGTGGAATCCGGCCTATTCTTCTCTAGTATGTGATTCACGGGAAGTGCTAAGACGACGTAGGATATTTGAAGCAATAACCTAGATACGACTGCAGTTAAGCTTATACCAGGATGGTTATTGCACGAATTACGATTGCCTTTTTTAAAGATAGGAATGATGGTCGACTCATTCCAATCAATTGGTACAGCTTCCTCCTTCCATATAGTATGAAAAAGTTTTGTCAACGCTCTCAAAATTATATCGCCATCATCCATAAATAATCCTGGAAGCAAATCATCGGGGCCTGCGCTTTGCGGGGTTTAAGAGATAGGATTACATCGCGTACTTCTAACTATGATGGTTCTTCGAAACTAATACTCCACACTGTTGATGCAGGTATGCTTTCGAGAATTGGAACTGACGCGGGTGTTGAAGAAAATTGTTCTTTCTAGCGTTGAGTCCACCTATCAAGACGACTTATTTCATCGGTCATTAAATAGTTGTTGAAATAATTTATAGTTTCACTAACTTTTAATTTTCTCGGACCTGTTGCACGAATAAGTTGGAACAAACAACGACTATTACCTGGTGCGAACGCTTTTTCCATTTATTCAGCCTTTCTGGTCCAAAAGTTTTCGAGATCGATTATTCGACTGTGTTTAAGTTGGCGTTTTATATTACGATGAGTATTATTATGAGCCGAGCCAGGTGGAATTTGGCGCCTTGTTTCGAGTATCTCCATAGATTTTACAGAGAGCCAATGATTATTTCTACGGGGGCTTGCAATGCCACAAACAGTAGCACCTGCACTGTGCATAGTGAAACTTATCTTGGACCAAAGTAAATTCGGATTTTCGCCATCAAGACTAGTTAGCTTAGACTTAAAATATCTTCATATTTTGTCGAAAGGTCAGTTGATCGAGTTTGACTACATTAATTTGGGGTTTATTCTTATTTATTTTCCCGGAAAGTTTTAGGGCAAATCTACAACGGATAAGTGCATGGTCCGAGTCGACATAAGTGTTCCAAACAGAACGGCAATCCCGGATGCAACCAGGTCATCTATAACTAATTGCTACATGATCTATTTGTGTCTACCGTTGTCCGGGTGCTGGAGGACTCCATGTGGCGCAACGTCTTAAACTACATGTGAAGTTTGTACTAATTAAATATAATCTATGTTTCGCGCAGGTATCCAAAACCGTTCACCATTGTCTTTGCGCGTCGAGCTTAAAGTGTATCTTCCATCTAAATGAAATTCTGCGTTACTTAAGCGCCCAAATTGAACATTCATGTTACCCATAACCAAGAATACATCTGAACTTCGTGCTCTACTTAGTTAGGAGCTTAGTTCGAAGTAAAAAGCGTCCATGTTTTTGACATTGCTGCAATCGCTAGGAGTATATGCAGATACAACTGAGAGGCAACGTTGATAACGGCTTTTTATTGACATTATTACATGTATTTATTCGTGCCCTACACAGTCGACTATTTAAGGGAATCCAAGCGATTAAGCAAGCATCAGGTCGTGCACTAAGGACAATACCAACGCCCCATTTACCGGCTTGAGAGAAATCCGTGCAACCAGATGTTCGAAGCCAATAACGCGTAGATAGGGATGGTGCAACCAGTTCTGTAATGCACGTAGGATCCTGTATTCTGGTTTCAGTTACGCAACACACTTCGATTTATAATTTATCTAACGCACATGCAAGAGCTTCTTGTTGTCCAAGTTGTTTTAATGTTCGCACATTAAATGCGCCTACGTTAGAATCTAACCTAAGTTTAATGATTGATCGTCTACTAGAACTATTGTCGATATTTGGCAACCCGATATTGAGCTCAGTGATATGATCTACACCAACCATATTCATAGAATCTAAAAGAGCGTTATTATTAGATTGAGAAGAGGAAGGGGAAGGAGAGGAGGCAGAATAGGAGATAGAGTTTGAGATAATGTTGCTTGCAGTGGCCCGATTTCGCTTATCTACCCTGCGCGGCTCAGCAGATAATGCGATCCTTTTTATACTGCGCGACGGCCGTTGCAGTATGTAATCATTGTAATTTGTATTTTTCATGGTTATATGTGGACTGTAAAACACAACAAGGTCGCTCATTCCTAGTGATGGTTTGTATTCGGAGTTTTCCTTCTCCTAAATAGTCTGCCAACCAAGACTGATGAGCACTATCTGCCCAGATGCCAGTGGTCAAAGTTTCCTTCAGCAGCCGAAATATGCCCTTCATGTCTGGAACGCTTCATCTCATTCCGTCACTACAAATTTAATAATAAAATTACTGCGCAGTTAGACCAAACTGGAGGCTTCGCATGAAACGGGATGATGACTGTGACCCTATTAGACACGCCAAAGTTCATGCTACCATTCCTGGGTTGACTAGCTTGGGCTCGCCGGTCGTCATGCCGGAATTTCAATGGCTACGGACTTAAGGATCATTCTAAATTAGCATGTTTTTTATTATTTTTGGTGATATTTAATAAAACTTCTGCTTTACATATCATATATGCAAGATAGTTTGGATTTGATGCCAGCTCCAACTTTTGAGTAGCCAGAAAAAATAAAGTTAAAGATAACATGGAATGACATCATATTTGGTGCTGGCTGTGTCTTGCTAGTCTGGTAAAATATCAACTGGCTTCTTATAAGGTACAATTTGTTTCATACATAAATCCAAAGGTAATTACTTAAGACAACGGGTTGGATGTAAATAGTTTTTTACCGATTATAAACGACTAAATAAGATTTAAGAAGTTAACAAGACTAAAAAAAGAAAATACTTTAATAGAAACCAACCCTATTTGCAGCTGCAACGTCAAGACGCCCATCAATATCACTGATATCCTCCTTATCGTCATCCCCATCATCACCAACATCATTATCAAAGAAAGTACTGCTGACAACAGTTAAGGATGTCGAATCATCTGCTTCTAGTCCTACAGATTGCAGGCTAGCTGCTGGATCGTGGCCTGTTTCGGCGAAGAAGGTACTCGTACCAATTCGCGTGTCGATGGCGGGAGAACTGCCGATTAAAAGTCGAGCCAATGCTGGTGAAGCTTTTTGACGAATAATATCGAAGCCGCGTTTAATTTGCCCAATTCGAGGCTGACTGTCCTCTGTCGGGGCCCTGATCCCATGATTAGGACTTCGTCTTAGCAACTGACCTGCAGACCGACCGGCTGATTTTCCAACGTCATTGTGACTCTAAATTAAGTAGTTAAGCGTATAATCTTTAGTTAATGCAAATTCGCTTTACATCTGTTTATTTTATGTAGAGAAAATCAAATTCTCCATTTCTAAAACGAATATGAGGGCAATTATCAGCATGATTTTATTAAAAACCATTTTTTCCATTTTTACAGTACAAAATGCAGATATAAATATCGATTTTCCTATATTTTGAATTATATCATTGGCGACATAGCTTTTGGCAAAGTCGAAATGTTTTGAAATTTTTGCATTGTAAATAGTTACTGAGCAGAATGGCTTCTATGCTTTGGTTTTTCGCATGTTTATCTAACAATATTGAGAATCTCATATTGAATTCATCTTCATTTAGGGACATTGGACAATGTTGCACAAAGTCGTAAATTTAAATACTTACGCATACATTGCTACGGAAGTTGCTTAATTTATCGTCAGAGTGATGTATTCTCTAGTTATGAACTATATAACGTTTCATCTGACAATGAAATCAACAAGAATTCCAAGTTTCTTGAGACCTGCAAGCATTGTACGGCATCGAACAGGATTTTTCATTGAACTGGAAATAACGCAGACAGATATAAATAATAACGGCAATTATCAGGCACATTAGCGCATTTCCTTAAAAAAGGCAACGAAATGACCAAACATCAGGTTCAATTTCTAGATTAAAAATAATTATTTTATTTCACAACAAAGAATAAGCTTCAATTTTATTCTCAAAAGCGTAGATATGGTTAAAATGGGATAGAGTTTAGCCCTTCTTTGGTGCGGCTAAAAACGGAAAAATTAAATAAATTAATAATAAGCACTTGTTGAATTATGCGACGATTTACTTCTTTGGGAAAACTTTGGAATAAAGTTTATTCGAGGTCGGCCCACTTGATTCGAATACTAAGCAGACAAATATTTTATAAATAGCATACAAAACATTTAGAAGAATAAAGAAGAAATACAAGTCTGGAAGAACATATAAACTGTTATATCCTGGATTCGATTATAATTACTCTTTTTGAACACTGAATTTCACAATGTGTTCTGGATAAAGTTATAAATAGTCAGAAATATTCATTAATAACTATCTAGAAGGCATAAAAATTTACGGTGTGATGATCGAGGACACGTGAGATAAATGAAAATAGAATCTAATTTATGGATTTGCGAAAAGTTGTCAGAATAAGCTTAGTTAGAAATGTCCAAACCACAGAATACATGATAGAAAGAGATTAATCATGTCGTTTTCCGATAATCGGTCAGTAATTTTATAAAACATAGTTGTATCAATTGCCTGATTTTACAAGTCAGTTTAATTAAAAGAATAGAACAAGAGATACTCAGAGCCTCAAATGCTAGTAACTTAGACTACAGTTTCCGAATTCATAAACGTTTCAGGCACATAGTTCTGATAGAAATTTCGTTGTGCTTGTGGTGCAGTTTAATGATGAGGTATGTAGTTATATAAAATGCTTTACAAATAACTAACACTCCTGTGAAAGAGAATTAAAATCGTCTTAACTGAGTGTTTTATAAGCAAGTTATATGTCTGTTTAATGACGCATGTATCTGTTTATGTATATAGGTATGCTTTTATATATGTATGAATTTATGTATGCGTTTACGTATGTATGTATGCATGCACGTATGTACGCGTGTATGCATGTAGGTAATATACGTGTATGTATGTATGTAGGTATGAAATTATGTATGGATGTACATATGTATGTATGTATGTATGCATGGATGAATATATGTACGTAGGCATGTAAATAGGTATATATTTATGTATGATTGAATATATATTTTTATGCATGTATGTATGTATGAATGTATGTATATATGTATGCATTTATTTATTTATGTATATATGTAGAAAGTGTATATGTATGTATGTATAGATTTATGTATTTATGTAGAATGTGTGTGCATGTATGCAAGTACTTCGCACCTATGATTGTACGCATGTGTATGTATACATATATTTATTCAACATTTGGTTTATGCATGTATGTATTTATATAGGTTTTACAGAATTTATGAAAACATTCACGAAATTATGCATGTATCTATATTTGCATGTTTTATACATTTAAGTATATACGTATGAATTATGTACATACATATGCTTGTATGTATGCATGAATGCACAAATGAATGTATGTATTCTTGTATGCATCTTTGTGTATATATATATATATATATATATATATATATATATATATATGTATATATATAGAAGTCTCCAAACAATGTGAGCGTTTAACACTGCAATCCACACTGGCGTTGTTACCACGTGAAAACGACAACTTTGCGCAACGAGGTGAAACGATCAACTATACTGGGAAAAATAGCACTTGTATATGTAACAGTGAACAATGCGCACAAATGGTTAATTCTCAAGCTATCAAAACAATAATGACCAGATCTCAGACATCACTTTGCAATACTGCGAGAATGACCTTTACATGCAAACACGCATACACACAAACACAAACGCATACACACTCACCAACTAGCCAAAACAAGAAACAGCAGTAAAAACGAGTCAGATTTGTTACCACTAGCATAATCAATTGAAAACCCAAAATGTATAAATATGTATGATTGTATAAGAGATGATTAGTATTCACGAAATAAATGGCCTTTATCCACTTTGTTATTTGTGTTTTCCTAATTATAAGAATACTGTTAAATTAAAAAGGAATGGACATCATAAAGAATATATATATATATATATATATATATATATATATATATATATATATTATTAGTGTGCGTGCATTAATATCTTAGTGTTAATGTATGCATGCATTCATTTATTTATATATGTATGTGATAAAGGATGTAGATATTTTTTTATAAATTTAAGTATGCAGGAACTTTTGCGTGTACGTATGTATGTTTATATGTAAAAATAATTGTACAAATGTATGTCTCTGTGTAGACATTTATGTATTTTGGTATGCATGTATATATTCATGTATGTATTTAGGATTTACATATGTACGGAATTAAATGTAAATATTTGATTTGATATATGTATGTTTGTGTGTATATGTGTATGTCTGTGAGTATATATGGATTTATAGATGTATGTGTGTATATGTTTCTATATGTGCAGGTATGTAAAGGTGAATATATTTCTACATGAAATTTCGACCTACCTTTATATATAAATATATATCGTCACTAAAGAAACAGTCGCCTCAGTTAAATACTGTTTGTTTCGGAGACCTAATATGAATTAGGTGTTGCAAACCTAGTAAGAAATTAGTTCAGTTGTGAGCAGAAGGATAAACCAAAGGCAGTATGAACGGAAAGTATAATCTCATGCACATTCGTTTCGTGCTTACTGGCGACTCATCAGTAGGAGCCGGCATTAAGCCATTTAACCATTATATATTTGGGTGAGAAATGTGGAATAATAGGACGATACAATTGATGTAACGTCGACATTTACAAACATTCTATTAAAATACGCAACGGTGATTACTTGTACTTAATCTAAGATAAATACCCTCATTGTCTGATTTGTGCAAAATACATAAAATAGCTTAAGTTGGCTTACACGAAAAACGTTCATATTCTATTAAATGGTGAGTACTTTCGTCAGTTCAATGGTGTTGCCATGGGACGTTGTATAAGTCCACTCCCAACCTTTGAATACATTTATCATCTATAAGAAACCAGCCTACATAGTATAATCAAACATGGTACGTTATATTATTATTATAATCAAGGTTGTGATCGTGATATAAGCACCTGACCCATTAATTACTTACATATGTCAGTATAAACTAAGATTTGTATAGTGTAGAATAGGCAATTAATCTAGTAGACCGGTCTCAATCTTATTGGGAACTCGTTACGTACTGGCCAAAATTTGCCGAGGACAGGGCTCGTATCTGGGCACGTCTGCTTCGGAATCTGGTGCTCTAACCACTGAGCTACCCGTTATATACAGGATTTGTAGATGATCTACTGTTCGTTATTTCAAAAGAAATAAATCTTAGAAAACTTTTAAAACAGGCCAACAAATCCAACCCAATTGTCAAATTTACATTGGAGTAAGAGAAAGGCGACATGGTTTCTTTTCTCGACATTCAACTGTTCTTTGAGAACGACGGCAGTCTAACACGGCGAAATCTCGGAAATCAACGTCAAAAACTTACAAAAAATCTGGTAAACAAAATAGATAACCGAATTAGGAAGATATGCTCCAAGCACAAGGTCCAAGAAGGGTTCGAGAATTTGAAGAATACCTTTCACATTAACCATTATCCATATAAATTAACTGATGATTACAAGAGACCTCCCCTGGTTCGCGTAACGGAATCCATTAATAGTAAGTAAATCCTGATTTTACCTTTCTGAAATCATCCAGCGTTCATAATGATTAGAATAATAAACTGAATCACGTCAGAAGAAGTTTCCAAGTTTCACGATAAACATCGCATTCAAAAAACCGCGAGAAATAATTTGAAAGTTAAATATCAATTGTATTCTTCCTACAAATTTTTTTAGTGTTTACAATTTAGGATATATGTGCGATAGCACATACATTAGAGGAAATAAGAAGTACCTAATCAGTAAATTCCATCAACAGCTGGCCCAATGGTTGATGAAAAAACGAGGAGACCCATTTGCGAAATCCGAAATTACTGATGGTACAATTCAAACAGAGCACCAAGTGAACACAACTAAGTGCTTCATTCTTCACAAAGCAAGACACGAAAATCTTTTAGCAGATATGAATCTCAGTATATCAAACGGATAGAACCATTGCTGAGTGCTCATAAGTTTCATCAAAACAATATGCATTTGGCTGGCGGCGAATTTAAGAAACGGGTCATGGACTATATTCAAGAAACAAAACAACTACCATTTGTAGAAACGGCACTAGATGTATCCTTAGACACAAGAGCGGCAACAATTATGTCAGATGGTAAACACAGGCGAGAAAAAGACATACCGTGACGCAAGAAATGACTACGAGCTCGGCACGAAGTAAAAGCTGTACATTTACCACAATATACGCATATCAAGACATTACACAACCAAAAAAAGTACACAAATAACCACTGAGCCACTCTACAGCAGGGTGGTTCGGTGGTTATAGCACCAGATTCCGAAGCAGACGTGCTCAGATTTGAGTTCTGTCCTCGGCAAATTCTGGAAAGTACGTGATGAGTTGCCAATAAGGACGAAACTCGTATACTGGATGAATTGCTTTTCTACACCGTACAATTCTTAGTCTATACTGACAAATATATATATATATATATATATATATATATATATATATATATTTATAATGTCCATGCCTATTGAATTTTACACAGTATATTTAGAATTAGGAAGAAAGAACACATTAATAACAAAGTGGATAAGGGCCATTTATTTCGTGAATACTAATCATCTCTTATACAATCATACATATTTATAAATTTTGGGTTTTCAGTTGATTATGCTAGTGGTAACAAATCTGACTCGTTTTTACTTCTGTTTGTTGTTTTGGCTAGTTGGTAAGTGTGTATGCGTTTGTGTTTGTGTGTATGTGTGTTTGCATGTCAAGGTCATTCTCGCAGTATTGCAAAGTGATGTCTGAGATCTTGTCATTATTGTTTTGATGGCTTGAAAATTAACCATTTGTGCGCATTGTTCATTGTTACATGTACGAGTGCTATTTTTCCCAGTATAGTTGATCGGTACCTTGTTGCGCAAATTTATAATTTCCACATGGTAACAGCGCCAGTGTGGATTGCAGTGTTAAACGCTCATATTGTTTGGAAACTTCTGTCACCGTATGCGCCTCTGTTATTTCCACTTCAGTTTGTTGCCAATCCGATTGTATGTTTGTTGATTCTAGTCGAGGGCCTGTTTGTTCTTGACTGGATACTAGTAGATTGTTGTTGAATTTTGTTATTCTTGGCCAGTCGATAAGAATATCATGTTGATGAAACTTTTGAATATTAAGGTTAGGTGCTTGTTGTTATATATATATATATATATATATATATATATATATATATATATAATGGGTCAGGTGTTTATATCAAGATAGCACCCATGAACAAAAGTAATTGTTATCACATGTTTACCAGAGATTTACTAGAACAAACAAAAGCAATCGAAAAAATGTAGGGCATTTTATGAATTATTAAACAACTACACCGATGCAGGTTATTTCATGCCATACTCAAAATATTATCGCAAGTCTCGCACGAATCCCACAGAGAATAGTAACGGAAGAATTTTGCTTACCTCTTCATTGACTTCGTTAGATTCGCTCTCATATGCATATGGCGACTGTGATCTTCTATTCAAAGCTGGCGTTGGGAATTTCGGAGAAAGTGCTCTGGTTCCTCCGTGTCGAATTGACTCCGACAGAACATTAGGAGATTGAATGGTTTCACCGGAGTCTGTTACATTTTTACGTCCCGGTGCAAATCCTCCTGGTGATTTCAAAAGTGGTCCCGATGTGATACGCCGAATAGCGTTCCCTATTGCACTAAAGCTGCCTCCGACACCCAAACCAATCACACCTACGTGTAATAAACAATATCAAACATAGAATGTCCGTGATCATTCACAGTAAATCTTCATTAAACAACACTTAGAGATAATATATTCAGAAAACTGCAAAATAATAAACATATTTTGTAATCTTATTGATGATATATCATTAATAATAACAAAATATGATCTATCAACTGCAGAAATTTACTTTACTTTGATGTTATGCATTGAGTGGTATGAGCATAATAATTAATGACAAGGTTAAAGAACACCATTGAACGCATGGACAAGGAATCCACAAAACAATGTTAAAACCGCGTAAGTGATCAAGAATAGCAGCAATGGTTTCACACACAATTCTCGCTTGATTCGGTATGGAACAATTACTTTTATTCAAGGTTGCAATCTTGATATAAACACCTTAACCATTATGCAAATACATTTGGCAGCATAAACTAAGTAATGTATAGTCAGAAAAGGGCAAATTATCCAGTACACCGGTTTCGTCCTTATTGGGAATTCATCCCGTACTGTACAGAATTTGCCGCGGATGAGTTCCCAATAAGGACGAAACCGGTCTACTGGATGAATTGCATTTTACACATTATAAGATCTTCATATCAAGGTCGCAACCTTGAATAAAAGTTATTGTTATCACCACCAGTGTGGCCAATATTCGTTTAATTATATAAAAATTCTACTGGTTTACACAGAGCCTGTGATGTTAGTGATAAAGTTGAATACCAGCTCAAGCATCTGAAGATAAGCACACTGAGTGTAAAACAACAAGTTATGCAGGAAAGACTTTAAAAAAGCGTAGAATTTAAACATTTAACCAAAAAATAACAACGCAAATATAGAAAACTTATCAACAATTATGCTATTTACTATCACATGTAAAGCAGAAAAGTAGGCGTATAAATACAATTTCGGCATAGCGTAAAACATAAAGAATGATAGCAGATGATATCCACCAACAAAAACCCCAGCGTCTCTTTATTGGGCAAATCTTCATCGGTAGTCAGGACGAGCGCACACATGAAACCAGCCAAAATACACACAACTTAAACGACCATTGGTTGCACGGGCGATGATAACAATTTTTATAATCTTGATATACGCACCCGACCCATTAATTACTTACATTTGTCAGTATAAACTAAGAATAGTATAGTGCAGAAAAAGCAATTTATCCAGTAGACCGGTTTTGGGAACTCATCATGTACTGGCCAGAATTTGCCGCGGACAGGGCTCGAACATGGGCACGTCTGCTTCGGAATCTGATGCTCTAACCACTGAGCCACACAACTTATATCTGATGCACCCTAGTCAAAATGCCGACTGCGGCAATTCTGGCAACAATTTGATAAGTTCACATCACCTTTTCTCTGCACAAATATAAAACGAAATGTTATCAGATACAAGAGCTTTTTTTCTTATGTTCTCCCCCAAATATCTATTAAATTTGAAAACAAGCAGAAAGTTTAAATGGGGAGAATTTTTTTAATAAATAATTTGAACTTTTATTTGCGAGCATAACATCCGGTTCAAGCTCAGTAATCCGAAATATTATTATTGGAAGGCGAACGGGACATTTGTGAAGTGATATCAAATTGAAGAATTAAGTCACCATTTTGATTATATATATATATATATATATAATGTCCATTGCCTTCGAATATTGCACAGTATATTTATTATTATGACGAATAAAAATTAATTACAAAGTGGATAATGGGCATTTATCTAGAGACTACTAAACATCGCTTTACAATCTTTCATTTATATTCATCCTGGGTTTTTATTAAATAATGTGGGTAACAACTTGTCTGACTCGGTTTTACTTGTATTTCTTGCTTGGTCTGAATAGTAAGTATATATGCGCATGTATCTGTGTGTATGTCTGTTTGTGTGGAGAGGACTTTATCGAGGTATTGCAAATTGATATCTGAAGTCTTGCCATTCTTGTATTGATGGATTGAGAGTTAACCAACTCTTCGCATTGTTGGCTGTAACTTGAAAGAATGTTAGTTTCCAGATAATTTTATTCCGTTTCGCCTTGTACCTCAATTTTTTTCTGTCACCATGGTAACAGTGTAGAGCATGCGGATTGCAGTTTTGAATACTCATATTTATTTGAAATTTCTGTCGTTGTTATTAAAGGTTGATACCGTATGTGCAGCTGATTTTTCTTCTTCAGTTTGTCATCAAAACAATGAAAGATCGTATAGTGGTTATTTAAATCAAGCTCGCAAACTTGATTTAAATAATTGTTACCACCACCCCCGCAATCAATTATTGTTAAATTGTATAGTGATGTTTAGTAGTCCCGAAATGAATGGGCATTATCCACTTTGTTATTAATGTGTTTTTGCTTCCTAATAATATATATATATATATATATATATATATATATATATATATATATATATATATATTTGATAGTATGAACAAAGCATCAGCTAAGGTAGGAAAGTCAATTCATCCAGTAGATGGGTTTCGTCTTTATTGGGAATTCAACAAATTAAGTGTTAAATTTTGAGCGGACGGGTCTCGAATCGGGGAACATTTGCTTCAGAGCCTCGCATACCATACCTGCAGCGTACTATAATGAAATTTCAGTAATCCAATAACGAGAGCTTTTGGTTTTTCTTTACCTCAGGATTAGCTATGGTATCTCTTTCGTTCTAAAGTTCCGACAGCTAAACTCCGATTGTTATTATATCACAGACACAATGCCACCTGGAAAAGCGATATTGAACAAAAGATTAATGGCAGAATTTTGAATATATATATATATATATATATATATATATATATATATATATATATATACTTATTAGTAGAAATGCCATACTGTAAAATCGATGTAGTCTAATGGATAAATAAGATAATTTATTTAAATCACATTATACACAGAAAATACTTTGTTAGCGTGTCTACAACTCGCAGTGTGCCAACTTGAATGACTGTGTGAATACCCATACGCGCACAAAATTTGACATCTCAAAATGCACAAACTTATCACACGACAACTGCCAATAAATAACATTGTCCCTCAAAATCCAGCTTGCGCTCATAGTTTTATTCAGGTGCACTACCATGACCGCTATAACGCACAATAATTTATTTGTGACGAAATAAATTTGGCATTTTTCTACAATTAACGAATTGTCTCTGCTACCTGATGCAATGTTTAGTTTACACTTTCTCTCTCCCTCCCTATATATATATATATATATATATATATATATATATATAATATATATATATATATAGTCAAACTCCTGTCATTAAACATCATTCCAATATAAGAAAGATGGGGCGTGGTTAGTTAGAACTTCAGATGCCAACTAGGTTCAAAGTAAATAAAGGCGAAGAAAAAAGAAAAGCAAAAACCAATAAAACAGATTGGTATGGCTTAATATTAAAGTTAGTTTGTATGAGGGGCGCAATGGATAATCTCAGACTCAGAAGTAAATGTGCTCTGGTTCGTATCCAGTACTTGGAATTTACTAGCCAGTGCATGAAGAATTCTCAGCGAGGACGAAACCGGTCTATTGGACAAATTGCCCATATAAGTACAATATACATATAACCAAAATCCTGTCATTGAAGTTGAATTATGTATGTATATATATATATATATATATATATATATATATATATATATGTATAGATATACATATAAAATCCATGTGTTCCTTTCAAAGCCATGTTCACGGCAATTCTGCAAAGTTATCCACGAATTCCCAATACAAACAAAACCAGTCTACATGACGAAATGCCTTTTCCACCTAATACAATGTTTAATTAATATTAACATCTATATAATAGAAAACACGTTTAAAAACGAAGTGCATAATGGCCTGTTTAATTTGAGTATACTACCAACTCTAGACAATTAAATACCGTTATTTTGTGAAGAACTAATATATATGCAAGTATGTATTATGTGTTGCGAACCTAGTAACAAATTAGTTCAGTTGTGACAAGAAGAATAAACCAAAGACAGAATGAACAGAATTATAATCTCATGCACATTAGTTTCGTGCTTACTGGCGACTCAACAGTAGGAGCCGGTATTACGCCCTTTAACCACTATATATTTGGGTGAGGAATGTGGTAAAATAGGACGGCACCGTCCTATTATCCCACAAAGAATGTATTGCCCAGTGAAAGTAGATTTTCCAATTAGTGTCAGTGTCAAATCACCATTTTCTTCTCGAGTGAGGTCAATGTCCAAAAAGGAAATGTGTTAGTATGTATTAGGTTTTGCGAACCTAGTAACAAATTAGTTCAGTTGTGACCAGAAGGATAAACCAAAGGCAGCATGAACGGAAAGTATAATCTCATGCACATTCGTTTCGTGCTTACTGGCGACTCATCAGTAGGAGCCGGTATTACGCCCTTTAACCACTATATATTTGGTAGAAGAATGTGGAATAATAGGACGGTACAATCTCCTAGACGAATGTGTAAACCTGTAATAGTGAAGCTAACATAATCTAAAGTCTACGACAATACGACTTCAATGCTAACTCACACTATATAATATATATACCGAGTCTGTAAAGGATACAAACACTATGGCTATTGTGTTAGTAACTGATACCTTTTTTGAAATCGATGAGTACCGGATACTAACACTATGGTTTCCGTGTCGGTACATGATACCAACCTGATGGATATAAATTTATGCTAAAGTTCACCCAAATTGAGAATTACAACAATTTCCGAACACCTGTTACTCCAGTTAAACCATACACTCTGGCCTTCATCGATATCAGTTATCACATTTCGCGGTAAGCATGACATCATTCAATTCAATATATTACAGTTAAATACTGTTTGTTGCGAAGAACTAATATATATGCAAGTATGTATTAGGTTTTGCGAACCTAGTAACAAATTAGTTCAGTTGTGACCAGAAGGATAAACCAAAGGCAGCATGAACGGAAAGTATAATCTCATGCACATTCGTTTCGTGCTTACTTTCCGTTCATGCTGCCTTTGGTTTATCCTTCTGGTCACAACTGAACTAATTTGTTACTAGGTTCGCAAAACCTAATACATACTTGCATATATATTAGTTCTTCGCAAAAAACAGTATTTAAAAGGAAATGTGTTGTCTTTCTTTACATAAAGAGTGAATTTGATGTCTGAATCGGCGTCACTGGCTTGTTTGAGGATTTTAGTTAGGTCTGCTGCATCTGGAATGAACTATATTATATCGTTTACATAGGTTTTGTAGAGTACGCATTGGTCAATTATTTTTTTCAGGCTAATTTGTTTAAGATTGCGCGCGCATACATCTGGCAGGAGAAGTGCAATGCAACTTACCATAGCTACATAATTAAGTTGTCGGTAATAATTACCTTCAAATGCAAATTGCACTTGTTTTGTGTATGCTAAAATGAAGTCGTTAAGATCATTTGTGTCTATAAGAAAATTTTGGAACTCAGTCTTAATCGGGCCGAAAGAGATCGTTATTAGTTTTTTTCCAGTGAAACGTTCGTAAATAAGGATGAAACGTCAAGCTAGATCATTTAGTTTTATATTTATTTATATTTACCCTTCAGTTCATCCGCTATCTCGAAAGAGTCCTCTGTTGGGTTTTGGATTATGACATTTCGTAGTGGCTACAGTAGTTCGCAGAAAATCTTAGTTGTTTTGTGTTGCGGTGCCTTGATCATTGACCGCATCAGAGTAGTTCCTGAGGCCGTTGAGTTTTTATGAGTTTTTGGTTTTCCATACAGTCTTGCGAGGTTAGTTCTGATAGGTTTCGACTATTGAATTTCTACTATGAGTCATGATCCGTTTTCGGAATCTGCCAATGAAGATACAACGTGTATCTCCATCTTTTTCATAACAGCATTTAGTTTTGATTCATTATTTGTTGAATCAACTTTCTGTTTGGTGTCTGGTTTGAATTTCGATTAATCGTTAATAATCTCTTTTGTGGACACTCTAAAAGCACCAGCTTGAGGTATAACAACTCCAGATCCTTCGTCGGGTGTGTCAAGTCGTATAGTTTTGTCTGATTATAGCCCTATTAGCTCGTTCATATGTTTCTTTGTAATGAAATTAATGCCTTTGAAATTATTTCTTTCTTGTTCTAGTAAGCTATCTCAGCTTTCAATTCTTTCCAATTGAATGCGTGGGCGGCGATGCCTTTTTTAAAGTCGTGGCAGAAATTTCCGGATTATACGGGTTGTCACTAATGTCGCGTTCGCTTAGATATCTATTAATGATGATGCAGATTTTTACTGCTAAGGAGTGTAACACTTTCTGATATTTTGACTGGATGACTTTGGAAAAATTATGAATAAATGTATCGGGATTAGAAGGAAATTTAGACCAAAGGAGGATTTTGACCACATCTCTTGTGAGGTATTCAACTTATTTATCAACATTTGTTCACGATAACCTTTCTCTCTTCATTGTGAAGACATTTAATTCACCCTGGTTCACACTGATGACGATCAATGGATTGAATAAATCTCTCAACATCGTGCCATTTTGATTGGTTGTCCTCGATGGCATTGAGTAATTGACGGCCTATGAGCTTTAGGTTTTGCGAACCTAGTAACAAATTAGTTCAGTTGTGACCAGAAGGATAAACCAAAGGCAGCATGAACGGAAAGTATAATCTCATGCACATTCGTTTCGTGCTTACTGGCGACTCATCAGTAGGAGCCGGTATTACGCCCTTTAACCACTATATATTTGGTAGAAGAATGTGGAATAATAGGACGGTTTATCCTTCTGGTCACAACTGAACTAATTTGTTACTAGGTTCGCAAAACCTAAAACATACTTGCATATATATTAGCTCTTCGCAACAAACAGTATTTAACAGGCCTATGAGCTTATTCGTCGGTTTATGATTGCTTCTTCTGCACTGTTTAATGAATCATGTTAACACAACATCTGATTATAAACAAGATTTGAAGAACTCAATTATGTCCAGAAGTTAAGTATGTATTAGGTGATGCGAACCTAGTAACAAATTAGTTCAGTTGCGACCAGAAGGATAAGCCAAAGGCAGCATGAACGGAAAGTATAATCTCATGCACATTCGTTTCGTGCTTACTGGCGACTCATCAGTAGGAGCCGGTATTACGCCCTTTAACCACTATATATTTGGTCGAAGAATGTGGAATAATAGGACGGTACAATCTCCAAGACGAATGTGTAAACCTGCAGTAGTGAAGTTAACATCATATAAAGTCTCGACAATTTCAGAAGCTTGCAACTCACAAAATTGGTTGTTACATACGTGTTTAGTTACTTAAGTGTAAATGACTGACCTAGCTCTTTAATAAACTTTATAATGTCCAATGTCTTCAAATATTATACAGTATATTTTTTATTAGGAAGAGAAAACACATTTAATAACAAAGTGGACAATAATTATATATATATATATATATATATATATATATATATATATATATATATATACATCATGGGTTTCCATTTTACTATTTGGATTGCAACTAGTCTGACTTGATTTTGTTTAGGCTGATTAATAAGTGTATATGCGTAACAGACACACACAAACATATACACATACCCATACGAATATGCACTTACTAATCAGCCCAAACATGAAATAGAAATAAAACGAGTCAGACTAGTTGTCACCCATATAATCATGTATATATCATGTCAGTATTGAATAAACGTCGCATAATATAGAAATAGAATTTTTCTAGTAGGCCGACTTCGTCACCTATTAGAAGTAGCCGTGGCGGATGCAACAGAGATTTCAACTTGGGAACATTTGGAATTGTGTTTTGCAACCCATTCTCTACACCTCTGAGGAAGCATACAGTATACAATTATAATCCGTATATTTAATTAAACTTTTTTGTCTTTACTCTACGAAGATGCCCGTGGGCATTGATTCTGAGGATCTGCGCATAGAAGACAGACATCATGCCACTTCGGAAAGAGATAGTGCAATGAAGTGTAACGGTGGGATTTATTCATGTACATTTCGTCGGTATTAGCTACACATCTCAGAAGGTGTATAATGAAATACATCAACTAGACAGGTTTCAATCTCATTCAGCACTCATTAAGCTGAGTCAGAATTGTCAGGTTCAGAATTTGCACCTGCAAACCTTAGCACAGTACATTTCAACTCATCAAGCACAGCACCATATCTATTCAAATGTGTGAAGGTGTGAGCAAAAATGACCATCTCTATCCATGAGATTTTATATACTAGTTTAGACTTAGGTAGAAGTATCTTTTATCGAAAACAAATAATATGATAGTGTGAGAATTTTAGAATTATATTTCACGTGAAACTTTGCGCACGACATAAAAGAAGCAAACCGTCTGAAAGAAATACAAACTTTGTATTGGATGATATAACGGTGCTAATCCAGTCCTGCGGGCTGGTCTTACACTAATTGGTCGACAGTTGACCAACATGGAGTTTAACTGCACATTTAGTTATCTTAATGATAAACTGTGAAGCAGTTATTGCACTGGTAGGCGGGCAGCGTAATATATCTACCGATTTTATTTTTATTCAACTGTTGCAAGAACTTGTCTTAAACAATGCTGCTTTTCAAAGGGTGTAAATAATTATCTAGCGCTAAAATTTCACAAGTTATTAAAAGTTGAAGTGACGATGAGACGTTAATTATTCTGTAATTTCAGGTTCTATACTGATTATATATATATATATATATATATATATATATATATATATATATATATACTATACTAAGAGGAAGAAACACATCAATAACAAAGTGGATAATGGCCATTTACTTTCCCGAAATAAATGACCATTATCCACTCTGTTATTAATGTGTTTTATATAATTCATATATATATATATATATATATATATATATATATATATATAATATTTATGCATGTATTATACTTTAATTACAGAGAATTATCTGAGAGAATTACAAATCTAGTGATTAATGGAAAGATATTTGTACTCCAATAAACAAATTGAAATAAAAAGCGTTTTAATTTACATTTTAAAGGCTAACAAAAAATGGCCGTAAGAATAGCATAAACCATAATAAAATTGACAAACGAAACCGGGGAAAATACAAATGTAATGCTGGTGATTAAGATCACCAGTGAGAACGAGTAGTAAAATGTGGAAATGCACGGCAAACAAACTGACTTTCGTAAGGTTGCCGTGAAGATGCGGGAAACCAGCCACTTGCAGGTGTTTGGTTGTTGAATAAAGTACCGCTTGCGTCACTGCTAATTGGTTTAACGCCGACCCACTGGTTTTCATTGCCTCTAGCCGTGGTGAGTGCTTGATTTGTGACTAAAGAAGGTTCACTAGTCAACTTATGTAGACCGTCGTACAGGAATTCAACAAGGCGTTTCAACGCGTCCTCAGGCTTATTACAGTCAATATCAATATCTTTTTTATCAAAATTTTCAGGCTGTTTATCGGAAATCGTCTCGTCACTTCTTCCTCCATCCTCAACTAAATCACCACCCTCAACAGAATAGTTGCTTGAACTCCCGTCATTCAGACCTTGCTTTTCAGGACCATTCGTTTCCCTAATACAAATTTTCTTTAGGTAGACAGGGCTGGCCAGATTGGGGCACACTTCGACGGGAATCTGGGTTGTCCGGTACCTGTCTAGTTTTTGATTCGCTGGTCGCTCTAACAGCCATATGTCAATGTCTGATTAAAAAAACATGGACAGATATAAATGAAGATGTGAAATAAATAACCATTATATGCCATTTCCTAATTCAAAAATATTAATTTAATGTTTTCTGGAAATCTCCAATGAAAGCACGGTATATGAGTGTAAATTAGAATAATTTGGCAGGTAAATTCTAAATGAATGTTTAAAAACAATTAGTATGCACATAAACCGCGATCAGATCAAGACAGGTGGGTAGGGTGACCACAGTGCGAAGTATGGCGATGACCATGCTACGTAGCTGAGAAATTAGTACCGTTAGCCGTCTTCTACGAAAATTGACGAGAGCTAAGGACAGAAGCTAGAAGAGCGCATAGATCTTTCCATAAGAGACCGACACTTGTGTTCCATAAGTAGCGGAAAGTTCTAATTAGATCATTTCCAATCTTGAAGCTAAAAAATTTAATAATTATGTTAACGACTGAAAGTATAATAAATTTATCTGGCTGTACAAACATCGAAAATTTGTAACGAAGTGATCATCAACTAACACACATTTGGAAAATAATGTTAATGTGTATGAATAAGCGATTTAAACAACGTAAGGTTTTGGTGCCATCATGCATCTTTGCCATGTTTGTAGCTTCGTTCTTTGCATTTATGAATGAGGTGACTGGCACTCCAGCGGAATTCGCTGCTTCAAATGTTAATCCATTAAATCAGGGTAAACACTTAATTTTAGCGTACTAAATTTATTTTCTACTATAAATTGCTGTTCTAAAAATCTGTGAGATGAACGTAAGAGATGAAATAAACATGCTGGCCATAAGCAAAACATTATTGATGGTGTGCGACTCGTTTGGCCCCACTGATCTGGCTAAAGCACTGTAAAATATTTTGATACAGAGCGAGTCAATGAAAAGAAGTCAATCTAGCATTATTTCGATTCCCTGTTAGGAATGGGCGACATAGTGACCGTGTATAGCCCGCACAGCTATGAATTGTAATGTTATGAGGCCGTGAAGCATCAATATTCGATTCCAGTTTAAATATGCGTATAAATAGTAGCAGTATTATTATTAGTATTATAGTTATTATTATTATTATTAGTAGTAGTAGTATTAGTATCAGCATCAGTCATATTAACAGGAATAATAGTAGTAGTAGCAGTAGTATAATTAACAATAGTTGTCGTATCATTAATAATATGAATAATAGTAGTAGTAGAAGTAGCAGAAATAAAGAAGTATTAGTATTAGTATTGGTACCAGGAGTATGAGAGATATAATTATTAATATTATTTGTAGTGTTCGTAGTAGCAGTAGAAGTATAAAAAGTCGTAATAATAATAATCAGAATAATATTAGTAGTAGAATTAGCAGGAAAAAATAGTAGTAGTTGTAATAGTAATCGTAGTATTGGTACGAGTAATATCAGAAGTAATATTATTAATATTGGTAATGGTTTTAGTATAAGCAACAGTAGTATTAGAAGTAGTAGTAGTAGTTGTGGTAGTAGTAATAAAACGAATAATAGTGGTAGTAGAAGTAGTAGAAATATAAATATTAGTAGTTGTTTTGGTAGTATTGGTACTAGAAATATCAGAAGTTTTATCATTATTATTGGCAGTGGCTGTATTAGAAGTAGCGGTAGTAGACTGTTAGTAGTGAAGTCAAATCAAATACTCCAAAATATGTTATACACAGGTGTGGAACAACACTAGAAGCTGTCACTAGAAGGACATAGTGATAGAGTGATGTGATCATCGAAAGTAATAAAAAAAATTAAAAGACAAAAGTAACGGAACCCCAAATTTAAAAATAATTTTAATGACTTGCTTCAGACATCAGTGAATACATTTTTCGATTTGCAAATGAAAATAACATACATGTTTGACTATCAGGTAGTCTGTATCGCGAAACACGCTAAGTCATATATCGCCAGGTGAATTCTGCACTTATTTAAATGAAGGTTGCAATCATATATAGAAAGAGCAGTAACATTATATGCATAAGTCTGTCAGTAAAAAATAAGAAATATAAAACGTAGACAAGGCATGCCAATGGTTAGAGCAACAGACTTCGAAGCCGGCGTTTCCAGGTTCAAGCGCGGTCCGTGGCAAAGTCTGAACAGTACGCGAAGAGTTTCCAATATAGATGAAACCGGTGTACTAGACAAATTGCCTCATCAAACTTACACAATGCTTAGTTTAGTGCTTAATGGGACTGGTGTTCACATCAAGATCGCAACCTTTATTTAAATAATTGTTGTTTCCGACCGCGCAACCAATGTTCGTTGAATTAAATAAGTTTAGCATTTTCCACATGAAAAATTGTGATACACACGTATCGTCTACGTATATACCTGGATTGGTGATTATAATAAAATTTTATAAAATCATGAGCCCAGTTCAACGAAGGTATTCAAGCTTTACTTCCGACAAAATATTTATTTGTATATATACAAAACATTTTAGACTGAAGAACAAGTGAACGGCCTGATTGACTTAGCTACATCACTTCGTATGTGATGAAAAATGTAAACAATGCTCGGCCTTGGTGGTGTATGGGATGGGTTGTAAGACTGAACCAAATGCGCCGTAATTTATGTCCCGTACTCAGAAATACTGAAAATTACATGATGAGTTCTCAGTTTTGACAAAACCTGTCCAGTTGACTAGTTGCCTTTGTTATCTTATCTAATGTCCAGTTGACAACATATATAGACATTTGCCACAAGTTGTGTTTTACTCCTGTGCGTATTGTGTCGACCCTGAAGATGAACCTGGAAATTAGGGTTCGAAAATTCGGAAGAAGAACAATGGAAAATCTTGTTCCAACGTCATTTTCAGACAATCAGCTAATTGATGGCTTAAAGAAGAAGAGACAATTGAGAACCCATCAATTGAGGCCAAAAATTGCATCATCTGAAAATGGACCTATGAGTGCTATCAACATATATAGATATATTTACATTGATATATATATATATATATATATATATATATATATATATAAATAATGTATTAAAGCATAGTTATAGTATAAATTATCGACAACATGAGAAAGAAAATACTGTTAATAAAATCTATCGGCTTCGTTTCTATTGAGCAATAATCAGTAATTGCCGGAATTGCTGCGGACGACATATGAACCAGGGGCATTGAGTTCAGCCTATAAACTTATTCTCTACGACACCAACGCCTCGCACTCGAAGCAATTTTCATTTATATTCATATTAGTCTTTAATTCTTCAGGTCAAATTTTAATTGCTCTCGATCAAACTTTCCAACTAGTCAATCCAAATGTCAATGCGATCCGTGTAAGTTATTTTGGCTTAAGTCATAATGGAGAGATTTGATTATATACAGATTACCGGTGTACAGCAAGCAACGGGAAGTGTAATTTAGCAATAACACCGGTTTCATTACTATCAGGCATTCAACGATAATTTCCAAGACTTTTGTTTTTTCGGTCTTGCTTTCATGTGGATCAGGTTGAGTAACGCTTTCGAAATAAAGTCTCAACTCGCCATCTTTAATCGTTCTTTATAAGTCAAACGCCATGCTTTCTAAGGAACTAATATTAAACTAAGGAATAATGCCAGGGTTTGATAGTATAAATCAATCAATTATAGTTAAATTGTATTGTCTATATATGTATATGTGGCGAAAGCTGCAAACAGTTAATGCTCGTGACTGCATAGGAATTGTGCAGCCGACATTTCCAGCCAAGTTCAATGTATGTGAGACTGCTAGATGTGAGAGGCGCATATCTAACTTTGATTTCTATATATATTCAATGCGGTTTGATCCTCGCTATTCAGTTTGCCGTCGTACTCTGATCATGATCATGGAAGGTCAAAATGTGTCAGTGCGCTACGACTGGCGGTTATTTTGTTATGTTGTTCGACGACTGGTTAAATAAAATGGGATCGGTGTTTACTTCAAGCTCGCAAACTTGATTTAAAGAATTGATCATATAAATGTTCTCTGCATCAAGTGAACATTGCAGTAGAAATAAAATGCAATTGATCGACTAGTTCATGGCGTCTCGATTGAGCACTCCTCTGTATATGCCAGATCTGCTGCGGCAGGAGTTTCTACCAGGAGGAATTTGATTCAAACACATGCCACTCGTCACTTTCACCACGAAAGCCGCGCATTGCATGCAATCTCCAGTTATATTCCAGTTTAAATTTTATTAATAGGTCAATCTTTAATTCATATTAATTATATTATCTGCTACTTCATCATGCCAGTTAAACGAAAACCTGACCAAACAAGAAGAGTAGAGGTAGGGTATGCAACTTAAAATTGCATGCAATACACAAATGCAATGATGTAGGGAATCAGTTGCCAGATTCTGAACCAAATAATCCTGCAACTACTGACGCGTACCTAATAAAGACTAAGGTATTGTATTTGTCTCTTATACAATTTTTGTACATATATATATATATATATATATATATATAATATAAACTTCAGAAAGAAGACGAAAAGTACAAAACGTGTTAAACATAAAGTACAAGAAATTAATAGTTGTAAAGGAGTTTTGCACATTTAAATTATCTGTAACAGTATCAGTAAACGAATAAAGTTTGTGAAGTTTGCAAACTTCAGGCAATTTTTTTAATTTAACACGAGTGTACAGTTGACAGTGCATGACTGTTTTCCTAACTTATGAATGTCATAATTAACAATTTGACATTGAGACAAACAAAATTTCTTCCATATATTAGAGTAAAGCCGGAAAGCTAACAAAAAGAACAAGTTAGAAATGCATCTATTCAGCCTTTTATTTTAACACCTATTCGTCAATGAGAGCTGATTGATCGAATTTGAAGGACGACACGTACGGATGGATGCCTATGACAGAAGAATATGACAATTTTTTCATCCAGTCTAAAAGGCATGAAAATACAGAACTGCAGTTGCCCTTAAAGATCACGCTTAGTCTTGCCTATGCCAAAAGTGCAAACACATTTCCTTTGGTCGGCTACCTTGCAATATTTCACGTTTATTCGGAAGCATTGATGTAAATGCTATCAGGAAATGTTATTTATTTAGTAAAACAAATATTCAGCGAAGTTTCGACCGCTGAATTCGTTTTCCCATTAAGTTATGATTCGGCAATGTTACGCGCATCACAAATGAGGAAATTCTAACAAAATTACTAAATGACGCTATTTAGATCACATGCCGTTCTGTGTATCTGTTCCATCGCAAGCAATTCACGATGCATTGTTTCAATAACTCACCACTGTCTCGGAAGACTGTTAAGGCACACCGCTCATCTAGTTATTGCGGTATTTCTGACAGCCGGCCGAACAATCCAAAGGGCTGGTATAGCGTGTAAAACACCGGAAACTTCTCCGCGATAGTGGTTATTTTATCACACATTCTCAAAATTTCAATAGCCAAGAGCAACATTAGTGCGTTAAAATCAGTGAGAAACGAGGATAAAAATGTCCAGATGCTAAGTACTTATGGATATACGTGTAAAGAGATATAAAAGATAATTATTATGTCTAGTGTAGCAATAGCCAGCTTTAAGACAAAGAACGAACAAAGGGGCTTATCTAGGGCGTGCATTAATTCAACATAAATTCCTCGCAGAAGCGCTCCAATAAGGATGAAGCAGTAAGCCCAATTATGAAAGCAGACTTCGAGCTGAACTGAACATAAATTAATTAATATTAGTAAATTTGTTTTATTAAATCGATGCTCGTTTTGCGAGCAAAATACTATATATAATTGAGTAAAAATAAAGCATGTGTGGTACCTTTACAATATGGCTTCTGATGGGTTAGAAACGTTGATTCAAGGACTGACTGCTCAAATGAACAATTTAACATCAGAATTAGGCGCAATTAAGTCTCATCTGGACGATACACTGATAATAAACACCGACGATATCCGAGTGCATGGCCCAACCACTGGAAGTGAACACAATACCTAGCTTTCAAATTATCTTAAAACAGCGATGACATAATCAACCTAGAACAGAGACATAGGCTAATAAATTTGGTGGAAAAGAATTTCGATAATCAAAAAATGTCATAGACATCTACTAATGTATGCCAAAGTTTGACGTACCGAATCGAGCTGCGCATGATTGAATCTTGTATCCAGTTGCACGTAGGACCTCAATTGCCTCTTCCATTTTGACAACAGGAATTAAAAGGCTTGTACTTGGGGAATTCGACGTCTGGAGACGCATCTCCGGCTGAGTGAATGCTAGCCAAGCGATATTTGCTTGCTTATTAGATGCTGATTCTGTTTGACCTAACCATTCAGTAACAAAATGAAATTCCAGATTAAAATGTTGACGGGTGTTTCATTATGTGTGTGTGTGTGGATGTGTGAAGATGACGTGGGTATGTACAAATCATATTGAAATAGAAATTTTATACTTAAAACAGATAAAAAATATGCATGAGAGACTTTCAGATGAAATAAAACACAATGAATCATGTGAAGTTGTCTGACTCCGAGTTTAGATATCGAAAGAGTCCAGATACACAAGATGAACGATATTCAGCAGGTACACATCATCTTTGACAGGGAATCATTCCCACATTCATTAAATCATTTGATCAGTAAAATGTAATGCGTTATGGACGCCAACTAACGAGAAAAAACTTTAGAACAATCAAAATTAAACAATAATTGATTGCGCGGGTGTTGGTAACAATGCTTTTAATCAAGTTTGCGTGCTTGAAGTAAACACTGACCCCATTGTATTTAACCAGTCGTCGAACAGCGTTGCGGCTGGCGGTAGTTTTGTTATGTTGTTCGACGACTGATTAAATACAATGGGGTCGGTGTTTACTTCAAGCTTGCAAACTTGATTTAAAGAATTAAAATTAAAATTTGAATCATGAGTTAATCTAACATAAATATAGAAACATTTTAAACAGCACAAAGACATGAAGCCGTCTAGCGAACTGGACAACACAGTAACCCGAACATGTTAGCTTCGAACGAAAGCGACATACACTATAAAGCATTTTTAAGACTTTCATTGTAACGCTTAGCAAAACGACCTCGTCCCGTTGTGAACTTAGTTAGCAAAAGGGTAGATGCCAAGAACCAGATTACATTATAAGAAATCTGCAAATACATCGCTACATTTTACAATTTGGTACCACTTAATACAAGGTTTTCAACAAGGAACAGTGATAAATACGAGGATCTTACACTTCAAGGCGTACCACACTTTCACTACTCAACGTGATTGTGACTGGGTACATTACATTTTTCAAAATCAAAATTATTCCCAATAGCACCTAACAACATTTTGCTATCGGTTGAAAAACGTGAAACAGGATTACTAAAAAAAACAAAGCCACAAAAAAGGCTATCACTTAAATGTATGCGAGAATTAATGCGCAAAAGAAAATATTCCAAGTAAAATGCAATGTATAAATAATTAAATTATGCGAAAATTGAATATTAAAATTAAGAATAGGCATGTTGAGATGCGCGTTATTATCAAATATGTATGTTTGTGCGCGTGTTTGTGAACAGGTCGCAAAATGAGTGCTTGCATTAAACAATCACTGATTGCGCGGGTGGTGTTAACAATTTTTTAAATCAAGTTTGTGAGCTTGAAGTAAACACCAATCCCATTGTATTCAATCAGTCGGCGAAATACTTAGAACAACTGCCAGTCGCATGCAGTGACGCGTTTCGACCTTCCATGATCATAATCAGAGTACGACAACCAACGGACTAGCGATGATGAAACCGCAACGTAAATATATTGAAAGCAAAATTAGGTATGCGTCTCTCACCTCTAGTAGTCTCACATACATTACAATTGACTGGAAATGACGGCCGCATAATTTCTATGCAATCACGACCACTAAATTTTTGCAGCTTTCACTACAAACACACACACATACACACGCACACGCATACACACACTATATATATATATATATATATATATATATATATATAATACAATTAAATAATCAATGATTGCGCGGGTGATGGTAAAAATTCTTTAAATCAAGTTTGCGGACTTGCAGTAAACACCAATCCCATTGCATTACCAGTCAATTACAATGTATGCGAGACTACTAAGGGTGAGAGCCGCATATCTAATTTTGCTTTCCATATACAAGCATTGCGGTTTGATCCTTGCTAGTCAGTTTGCCGTCGTATTCTGATGATGACCATAGAAAGAGAAACGCATCAGTGCGTGCAACTGGCGGTAGTTCTGTTATGTTTTTCGACGACTGGTTAAATACAATGGGATTGGTGTTTACTTGAAGCTCGCAAACTTGACTTAAAGAAAAAACGAGTGCTTGGTCTTCCAATTTTCAATTCATTATTTGTGGAACTTCATCCGGGATTGAACTACAATACTCATACGGGAGCACAATGAGGAACCAATCCAAGATGATCAATGATTAACAACTGTTGTGTAGTTTATCTACCACATGATTAACTACATTGAATTCTTGGTTTTATAAAGATTCTGGAACACAAAAATTTGGTACTTATCTAATGAAAACATCGCCAGGTATCATGATAACAATTAAATACAAATTAAACAGATATAAAACGCATTTATCAACTTTTTTGCAACTGATCTATTAATATTAATGAAAAATAGTCCTGGTTAGGATTTTGTTAACGGTAATCTGACGGTTCGTTGAGGACTAAGCTTAATCCTTAATAAATATTACACACATTCATAAACATATATACTTGCAAGTATATATATATATATATATATATATATATATATGTATAACGTATGTAAAGATATATCACATACTGCAATTCAATTTAATAACACAAAAAGTTGGCATAGTATATGTATTAGAATGACAAATCAAATTGGCTAAATGGAACATTAAGTCAAAAGCAATGCCAAATAGCCTCCAATTCTAACAGACTGTCGAAAAACATAAGTTGGTATGCGTGATAGATCCTGGGGGTTTGGAACGCAATTGAAAGAATTTAATATTACAAAGTTGCAACAATATGTAATAAGCTAGCTAACGTAATAAATTCGAAACAGTAAGAGTGAAGATAACTAAGAGTGAAAAATAAGCGTAAAATATCAGATACTTATTAAATAAATAAATAATTAAGATTTTTTTTAGATAAAGATAAGACAATGAGTGTGTTTGATGTAGTCACTCTTGAATTAAAACAAAAGAAAAATTAACACAAGCCGAATTATTATTTGCAATGTATAATAGCTTATTTAGTATTTAGCAACACCATATGTACCAAGGCTGATAAAAGTATAGCCAAGATTCTAAAAAAACCAATCCGATTATAATAATAAAATGTCTGACCAAATAAATAATCGTGATAGCATTCGTGGGTCGGTAAAATCTTGATTCCTTTACAATTTTAGGTGCACTGATCTTATTGACCATTGATTGATGAGTTCTCAATCAATAGTCGACACAATCTGTGCATCCGAAAATGTAACGAAAGCACGATTTTACCGACCTACGAGTGTTTGCAATTATGACGCAACAACAAGTTGCGTATTAAAATTCAACGATTCCAGCACAGCGCAAGGAAGATCATCATCGCAATAATCGTGATGTTTATAATAAAATAAATAAAGATCCCATATACATGTTAAAAATTTACGCTAAAACATTAATCAATAAAATAACCATGTCGGCATAATTGGTTTTAGTGCGAGGGTACTCAACAATACAAAGAGGTAGTTTAACCTAGATTGTGTGATTTAGTATAGGTACATAAACAAGGAAATACCCTTAAAATAATTGAGTGTTTAGACGTCATAAAATAAAAAAAAGAGTCAGAACATCTTGGCAATGGAATTGAAAAAGGCTCAAACATTTTGGCTTATGCACTGAAGAACATATATCAATTTCTAGATATCAGAAAAAAGTATCATAATCAGGTCTAGATGTTATTTGCGTGTGTATAAAACTCCCATTGCAAATGCGGTTGAGGGTAGCAAACAATTTCTTAAATAAGTTATCTAAAGTATGACAAGGAAGAAAAATAACGTTAAGAAATATAATGAAAATGTTAAGCATTAGCAAGTCCTCTACCTACGCTACATTTAGAAGTAAAGTTAATAAGCGCATTAATCATTTCCCAATGGGATAACCGATGTCTGTCCACACACGGCAAAGAGAAAAATATTCTATAAAAAAACTCATAAGCCAAACTAGGTTCTTTAATTCCTTAAGCGAATTTTCTTAATCTGGTATCATGGTGATAAGGAATTGTAGAAAAATCCTAATTTAGATAAGCAGCAAATTGAATCGACGTTTACGGCGGAAAATCAATATTGACTGAGTTATCCTTTTAGCTACAAAATTGAAACAGAATGGTCAAATATTGGAAAAGCGTAAAAAATTGATTCGCATTGTACTATAAGTATATACCTTGTCAGCATGAACAATAGTAATAACCCCATGTACATATGCAATTCGTGCGTTCTGGCGAACCATTAATAGAAAATAGTACCACACACTATACTCACTATACAACTAATATGTATTTAAATACTGTTTGTTGCGAAATACCAATATATATGCAAGTATGTATTAGGTGTTGCGAACCTAATAACAAATTAGTTCAGTTGTGACCACAAGAATAAACCGAAGACAGCATGAACGGAAAGTATAATCTCATGCACATTCGTTTCTTGCTTACTGGCGACTCATCAGTATGAGCCGGTATTACACTCTTTAACCACTATATATTTGGGTGAATAATGTGGGATAATAGGACGGTACAATCTCCTAGACGAATGTGTAAACATGCAATAGTGAAGGTAACATCATATAAAGTTTTCGACAACGCGACTTCAACTCTAACTCACACTATATAATATATATACATACTTGCATATATATTAATTCTTCGCAACAAACAGTATTTTACTGCTATATATTGAATTTAATGATGTCATGCTTACCGCGAAATGTGATAACTGATATCGATCAAGGCCAGAGTGTATGGATTTACTGGAGTAACATGTGTTCAGAAATAATTTTAATTCTCAATTTCGGTGAACTATAGCATACATTGATATCCATAATTTTAGTACCATGTACCTTTTCTGTACTATAATGTTGGTATCGGTTACTGACACAATAGCCATAGTGTTAGTATCCAATGCAGACTCGGTCCATATTTTATATAGTGTGAGTTAACGTTAAAGTCTCATTGTCGAAGTCTTTATATGATGTTACCTTCATTATTGCAGGTTTACACATTAGTCTTGTAGATTGTACCGTCCCATTATCCCGCATTCTTCACCCAAATATATAGTGGTTAAAGGGCGTAATACCGGCTCCTACTGATGAGTTGCCAGTAAGCACGAAACGAATGTGCATGAGATTATACTTTCTGTTCATGCTGCCTTTGGCTTATCCTTCTTGTCAAAACTGAATAAACATATATTTTTTGTATCGCCAAATAGTCCCACATATCTTGATCAAATATATAATGGATAAAGTACGCAGACTGGCTCCTACTGATGAGTCACAAATAAGCACGAAACTCATGTATACACGAGATTGCGCCTTCCGTTCATTCTAAAATTTTGTTTATCCTTATGGTCCTATTTGATCTGATGCATCACTATGTACACAACACCTAATGCACAATTTTATAAGTATTAGCTCTTCTCAACAGCGACAATACAAATATTGAAACAAGGTGTTCATATAAAAGTTGCTAAATATTTTCTCTAATCACCCTTGTTATTTGAAAATAGGCATTAAACAATCTATGACATGAAGAAGTCTTCAAATAGTCCATTCGGAATATCTGGATAAAGAGCTGAATAGTTTGTAGGTAATATTCATTCAGAATCATGATATTACTGCAATAGAAGTTGGGCAGAAATGGAAGGACATTAGTGTTTAAATATAATATACGAACAATAATAGAACAAACGCACATTAGACGGTGTTAGTAAACCGAAAAGTAAAAAATAAATAATCTAAACACATCAGCGTTAAATGAGATACCTTTAACAGGTTGAAAACTTCATTTATGAATGCAGACTTTATGCTAAATAAAGTTAAAAGGGCTAACGCGGAACAGCGAGTAAATATGGGAATATTCAGAGATGCAATCTAGCCAGGCACTCATAGGAGACAGGCTATAAGAAAAATTGAGAGGACTGCCATCGAAAATGATTGGCCACATTAACTAGAAAATCAATTGAAGCAGAATGTAGAATCGACGTTGTAGAGGTGAACGCCTGCTGAACCACCAGCAGTTGCTCCATCATCTTTTAATCGACTCGTCATCATAGTCAAACAGCTATAATGCAGGTTCATTCCATACCACCGTTGGTACAGTTAGAATCACTGCCTCCTAATTTCCATGAAGAAACCAAAATGAACAAGATGGCTTTTATTATAGGATTTAAAGAATGTCATGCTATAAGTTGCTGGTTAATGTGGCCTCATTAAAAATGCTCTTATCGAAAATAATTTTTAGTTTAACTAAAAGCACAATAAACATAATTTGGCATGAAAGCCAGAAGATTCGAATTAAAATTGTTTTCGCGCCAAAATCGCATTACGCCTGTGTGACACTTCATGACTTAAATAAAATAAAATTACATCCAATATATACACCTATTCTAATGTGTTCATAACGATTATATCGTTGGTGGGCTAAAATAAAATCACTTCAGAATTATACATGATAACGATTAACCAGGCAGTCAGTAAGCTATGCATCTGCACTACCACAGATGTCAAGAATACCAACTCAGTAAAAAATTCTTTAGAGAAAATTTTTAAAGAAGCTTTATATTTTTGCAAATAACGTAATTTAGAAGAAAAAGGAGTAGCAATCAAACCGAGAAATAGACTTCGACTGTGATCGGACAAATAAAAACAGAGAGAGAGAGAGAGAGAGAGAGCGAGAGCGAGAGAGAGAGAGAGAGAGAGAGAGAGAGAGAGAGAGAGAGAAAGAGAGAGCAGATTTATAATGTTTATGCCGATTTTATAGTTGTTGATTCTAATACTTGCCCGCGCCCTTCTTTTAGGCATCGAAATGGTTTAAATTATATTTTTTGAAATTGATTTTTAAATTCTGATGAAAATAACTTCTCACAGTGCTAATTGTCTGCCCAATAATTTCACATTAGGATGGCTCCTCATGAGACGGTTTCGAAGCGCAATATAATTTTAATCATTAGTCGTACATGATTACTTCCCTTATCCCTCGTACTCTATGTTTTATTCACTCTAACTATTCGGACCTCATTATGTCAGCTAGTTTATTCAGTAATTCCGTAATATTTTAATGCTAACTTTCTAGAACCTTCATAAATGTATCTAAAAATTCAATTCTTTCAATTGACTTTCTAACACTTCATAATCTATACATACACGTATAATTAAATTACAAAACTGCCAATCGCGTGTTAAACACAGTAAGCATGTCACTGTAAATAGATTACATAAGTTAGGTCGGTCAACACTATGTATTTCACCTGTAAAGTGCACGAAGAAAGTAATTCGAAAAAATCTCCTTTATCATTAACATGCAAGTACGCCATCATACAATACTGTGAGTATATATGTAGCGCTTATCTTCATTGTTAGGAAAGATTTGCTACAAATTCATTACATGAAATATTACGAATTAGAATAAAGTATATTGCTCACAAGAATATATTAAATTTTGAATTATAATTGTTATACGACAATACTAGTCTTATTTATTTGGCAACGTTTAAAATTTTTTAAATGTAACAACAATTGGCCAGTTCGTGCTCATTAGCGATTAATAAATTAGCGTTGTGCATTTCAAGAAGAGAACGCTAAAACGGAAGTGAAATTATAATAAGGAAAGACGGTACAGCTGTTCAGAAGAAGCACCCGTGTCTCGATTATTAAAACAAAAAGAGTTATTCTACAAAATATGATTTATTAACCAAAAGTGAATACCATTATAAATAAAATAGATGACCACGAATAATCATTTTGCACTAAAGGTTGTTAAATGTAAGAGTAAAAATGCCCGAAAAGAGCCAATGTAAAGTACCAATAAGAATTTCTTTGTCACACGCACGCACACATACACAAATATTTATATATATATATATATATATATATATATATATATATATATATAATATATATATATACAATAATTTTTTTCCGCGACAATAATTTAATTAATCAATTTTGATACATGCGTTGGAATAACTTTTCCTCTGGTATCTACAGCCAATATTCTGGATTCGTTGGTGCTCTTTTCGTTTTGCCACACAGAACTCTAGATTCGTTGTAGCCAATCACATCTTAGCCATGTATACAGTGAAATTTCGCAATGCAAACTTCTCACAAGATCATCTAATGCATCACCACTTGCATTTTGAATGTGTCTGAAAGCAGTAAGTTTTTCAATTTTAAACCAGTCTGTTTATTGTTAAGCCTTTATGTGAATGTTTCCGAACCAGTGGTTAAAGGGCGTAATACCGGCTCCTACTGATGAGTCGCCAGTAAGCACGAAACGAATGTGCATGAGATATTACTTTGCGTTCGTGCTGGCTTTGTTTTATCCTTCTGGTCACAACTGAACTAATTTGTTACTAGGTTCGCAACACCTAATACATACTTGCATATATATCAGTTCTCCGCAACAAACAGTATTTAACTGTTACATATTGAATTGAATGATGTCATGCTTACCGCGAAATGTGATAACTGATATCGATCAAGGCCTGGAGTAACAGGTGTTCAGAAATTGTTGTAATTCTCAATTTCGGTGAACTATAGCATAAATTGATATCCATCATGTTGGTACCATGTTCCGACTCGGAAACCATAATGTTAGTACCATACAACTTTTCGGTACAATAATGTTGGTATCAGTTACTAACACAATAGCCATAGTGTTAGTATCTTTTACAGACTCTGTATATATATTATATAGTGTGAGTTAGCGTTGAAGTCGCATTGTCGTAGACTTTATATGATGTTAGCTTCACTATTGAAAGTTTACACATTTGTCTAAGAGATTGTACCGTCCTATTATCCCACATTCTTGACCAAAATATATAGTGGTTAAAGGGTGTAATACCGGCTCCTACTGATGCGTCGCCAGTAAGCACGAAACGAATGTGCATGAGATTATACTTTCCGTTCATGCTGCCTTTGGTTTATCCTTCTGGTCACAACTGAACTAATATGTTACTAGGTTCGCAACACATAGTACATACTTGCATATATATTATTTCTCCACAACAAACAGTATTTAACAGTCTAGTTAGACTTCGTTTTGCATTATCTTCTGCAAGTTTAGGCAAATTTTATTAATTTCAATGGCATCGAAAGTCAAAATAATTTCCTCCCCGAATTTGTCTTATGCAAAACCGAAAAATTATTACCTCCAGAAAAGTGATCTTTGGGTAGTACATGCTTAAAAAATAGAATTATTTTGTGCAGAAGCTTCACACATTTAAAATATTTTTTTAAAGAAGATGCTGGCCTTTTTTTATTTGCAGCCTCTCTTTGAAACTTCCGTTGTACCATTAGTTGCAAAACATTATCGTTGTATGGGATTAATGCTACGGACGTCACAGAGGGGCTGTTACGTATAAGTTTTGTTCTCCATGTATGGAAGAAAAATGGACTTCAATAGCTAGGATTACTCTCCTTTAGATTTTTTTAACCGGAAGATTGATTTGAAATGGAAAGTTTGGCATTATTCTGCTATGTAACTTGCCTTCACCCGGGTTGGGTTCATTTTACTGCTTGGCCTCAAATTATATTCGACAAATTAGTCCGGATTACTGATCTTCCTCAACGTTTCGCTAAAAAGATTCTGATCTAATTCAATTTAATTAGGTGAAAAAATCCCGCGTTTCCGAGTGCAGAACCTATTTATAAAGTTTCTATTGTAAACCATTGGTACACTATTGGAGTAATGAATAAACCGCCCAGCTTAAATTGATTTCTTGTGAATCGAACTTGACATGGTTTTTCCTCCAGCTCTCCTTGTTGAAATATCCATAAATAATAAATGTCCATCTTTTTCTTCTTCTAATAAAAACTAGATTTCGTGGTCGCCCTTTTCACAGAATAACGCTCAATTTCGCCTTTCAATGTGATCTTGCAGATAAAGTTTTCAAAAGAAAAGTAAATCGAGCGTCTAAAAACTATTTTCCCTCTACACATTTGGGAGTTGCATTTAATATAAAAAAACCTATGGGAATTAATAAGAATTACTAAACATAGCGTATAAAGGCTCAAGCTCTACTACAAGTAAACTTGTACGTCCATGTTTATCAATCTTCAAGTGCTTGCCTAAATTGACACTACATGGATTCGAGCCTTGTTCCAGGTTTAAAACTCATTTACTGCACCCCTAAGCCAAGCGTTACATTACATTTTATGTTATATAAACTCATAAGTTTCTAATTATGCATTTCCTTCAGTGTAGCTCAGGTAGCCGATGGATGAAGAGAAAATGTGCCACAGTTCAAGACCCGGTCGCGAAAATTCCAGAAAGTACTTGATGACCATCCAATAAAAACGACGCAATTTTATGTATTTCCTGTCTTGTACAATATTAAGTCTTTAATGAAAGCATGTATATAATAAAATCCTGTAATTACACTTCAATTCAATATCACTTTCTCGGTTGCCATTGTATTTATTATGAAATCACAGATCCATATATATATATATATATATATATATATATATATATATACTACATATGTGACATACATAATATCATCTCGATAAGCTTTAATTCATTTATTTAGAAAAACATGAAAACTAAACATGTAAATACGGCTTTTATATAGTCAAGCTAATGCGAAGTTGTTTTGTCAAGGTCTTACCAAAAATATTTACACATAAATTTATCTTCATTTCGTCAATGTCTGTTTTTCTTCTTATTGAATAATTAATATTATATATCAACAAATAAACGACGGAAAAAATCTGGCATGCAAACGAAGATTAATATTATTTATTAAAGTATATCTTAAAGAGAATTTTTTGAAATTCGGACTTTAATTTGAAAAAAATACTTATAAAGAAATTTGAGTAAGAGATTTAGCTTAGGATAAGGCATACAATACATGCAAGAAATGCAAATAAAATAAACAGGCTTTAAGAAAGCTTTTTGTCGAAAATCTATAGCTAGTTGACTTTTGAGATATCAATTATCATTACCTCAATCAAGGTCGCGATCTTAATAAAAAACCTGATCCTTTTTATACATACATTTGTCAGTATAAACTAAAAATTTTATAGTGTAGAAAAGGCAATTCATTCACTAGACCAGTTTCGTCCTTATTTGGAACTCATCCTGTTCTGTCTTGAATTTGTCGCGAACAGGGCTCGAACCTGGGCACGTCTGCTTCGGAATTTGGTGCACTAACCACTGAGCTACACTGCACAGCCAACGCTAGTTTAATTATATTTATTAACACACCAACGACAGATATATGGGAATCTTAAATAACATTCATTACGTTTTTCCGTATTTTACATTCAGGTTTGTTAGCCGAGATATTATTAGCATTGCAAGATTGCACAACTTCTGACTTCGCCACAGAAAAAAGAATTTATTAAAATAAACGCATGGAAGCAAGTTTAGACTCGGATAGTTTTACTTGAACGTGTAGTATTAAATGATAAAATAGAGATATTTTCCTTAAAAATTTTCTGGAACTGTCAAAAAAAGTATCATAACTTTGGTTATACTGCGCGACCGGTTAAAAGGAAATCGCTATCTATGTTACTTCACGATGTTTTATTTAAATAATATGGATTTAATTTTACACAATGAATCACCTTAATCACACTCGTTCATCGTAAATGAAAGAAAGATAGTCAAATTTGTTAATCGAAGGTAAAAAGCAATGTGACATCGCCGAAATACCTGCTTAGAATCACATACTGATTTTAACCGATAAAAATTAATATTCGTCGCCATAAAAGTTTAGTGAATGGCACGTCTACACATATTGCAGGAGGGATTTAGAGTAGTATTTAAATTCATGCATCGGAATACAATTCATCCTTCCTCTGTGAAAAGTGTCTATTTGTAGTAAAATCTTCATCATTTTGTAAATTTAGGCAACGAATATTAAGTAAAGGGCAATTTATTAATATTATAAAGGTGAACAGCAGAAAAAACAGATACATTTACAAGAATTATTAAATTAAAAATAAAAATGCAGGAAAAAATCCTACATTTAATTAAATCTGTGGAACGCATTCACTTGAAGTTTCTATATAAAACAAGTTATCCTTTTATGACATAGAGTCCCGAAGAGAATGTAATAGAAATGTTGATCAAATAAAAGTAATTAAGTTGTCAATAGCAATAAGATAAAATGTCCATTCTTTATAAGAAGTTGCTTAAGTTGTACGGACTACACGTATTCTGTGGTCAGACAAACACTCATTGTGTGGTTGTTGACAAGAGTTCTTTAGTTTAAGTTAGCAAACATGAGATAAGCAGCAGTTCTATTTTGGGTGTTTCGTGATTGGGCGATTGACGGTATCTAAAGCTAGCTTGTGCGACTCTCCGTTCGAAAATTTTGGCCCATTCCTAGAAGCAGATGGACTTATCTTGTCAATAAAACGTTCATAACAGTGAAAATTGACAGACTTTAGGCTGAGAAATACATAAACGTTTTTCAGGCGTCACAGTTAAATCAATTTTTGCTATCAATATTTTACAACAAATATCAAGTTAAAATGACACATTTGTTGCGCTAACAATTGTAAGCATCGCATTGTCGCGTTGGTTCTAGATTTAGCAAGAATAATTCCACGATTAAGGGTGAAAGTGAACTCAAAATAATCCGCTTTTAACAATGGTTATGCTTTAAGCCGATTTGTGTATAGATAATAATAAAAAATGCATGTTTTACTGTCACATACATCGATGTTAGATACGAGTAAGAATCCTGTACAGATCCGTAAATTATACCTTCCATATAATTGTTAATTAGAAAAGATGTAATCATATCCTCAGAATCAAAAACTGTAACCTCTTAATTTATACACAACGAATGCCATAAGGCAAACATGTGTCAAATTCTTAGAATGCCACAGGGGTAAATATCTACAGCGAGTCTAACTTCGATGATACTTTTGAGCTTAACTAGATTTAAACAACTGTAAAAACAGATAATAATAACCTAAATATGATGAAGCCAAATAAATTGATAAATGAGACACAGCCATCACCCAGTTTCATAATAAACCTCGAGCTGGGTCTTACTACGCAGTAAAACTTAATGCTAAATGGATGATGACGGCAAGAAAGCAAACGTGCCAGATGCGACGGGCAGGTTTCAGCCGCTGAAGGAAAGTTTAGCCACTGGCATCTGGGCAGATAGTGTTCATCAGCATTGATTGTTAAATTATCAAAGAGAAGGAAAGCTCCGACTACAAACCTTTCCCAGCAGGAATGGGCGACCTAATTTTCGTTTACAGCTCTCATATAATTATGAACAATACGAACTCTAATGAATCGATACTGCATTGGCCGTCACGTAGGACAACAATGATCGCCCTATCACCTGAGTCGTCGAATTCTGCCTCCCATCCTTCTCCTTCCTCTTTTGAATCTAACAATAAGGTTCATGAGGATGTTATGAATATGGTGGGTGATGATTATAACTATGAGTCCAATATTAGTTTGCCAAATGTCGAAAAAAGTTCAAGTAAAGTACTATTAATTAAACCAAGGTTCGCCAGACTGCGGACAACGGTGGACTCAAATAGATATACTTAGAATGACGTGATTTCATCCAAGATCGTCGTCCATCTTGGAAAACTTATGTAGACTCGGACCAGGCACTTGACCGTTGTAGATTTGCACTTAAATTTTCTGGAAAGATAAATAAGAATAAACCCCAAATAGTTGTAAGCAAACTCGAACAACCGTATTTCCAACATAAATATTATATCCAAAACTCGAATTTACTTTAGACGAAGACAAATTCCACTATGTAAAATACAAGTATCACGATATGTGGTATTGTTGGCATTTTGGAAAAATAATCATTGGGCCTCTGTAAAATTTATGAAGATACACGAAACTAGGCGCCCAATTACTTGCTGGTGCAGCTTATAATAATACTCGTCAAGTTGTAAGACGCCAACTTACACGCAATCAAAATTTAGTTCTAGAGTCCTTTTAGACAAGAATGGCTGAAGACGCGTTCGCATCGGGTGATAGCCGCCGTTTGTCCCAACGTATCCGTGCAACAGGTCCGAGAAAATTACAAGTTAACAAACCTGTAGATGATAGTAGCAACCATCTAATTACAGATAAATTGAGTCGCCTTGATGGGTTGGCTGAACAATTCAAAGATCAACTTTACTTGGAACCTGCACCTGAAAGCATGCATGTATTAACAGTGTGGAATGTGAATGTCGCTCAGCTATCAGAGTTAAAAATACGGGATACGATCCTATCTCTTAGACGTTGCAAAGCCGCAGACTCCAGTGATTAGATTCCGGGCCTATTTAAGAATGGTGGCGATATAAATTCGGGAGCGTTGACTAACCTTTTTCACCCTATATAAAATGAGGAGACTGTTCCGCTTGCATGGAATGAGTCGAAAACAGTTTATACCAACAAGAGAGTTTATCGTAATTCCTGTGATAACCTTTGTGGTATAAGCTTGACTCCAGTCGTATCTTGGTTATTTACTTGGATTAACGTAAGCCATGTCAGCGCTTCGCCTAAACCAAATTCTAAATACGAACAAGCCGATTTACGACCAAGAAGAAGTTGTATAGAAAATATTTTTACCTTCAGCCAAGTCCTTGTACAACATGTATTTCGCTGTCCCATAATAGGCGGATCTGTGAAGTTCAAGGGGTGCATTTGACTCGATGGATCACATTGTTCTGTTCAATATTCTGTCAAAGTGGTTTGCTCACAAAATTTGTAAATATTTTACGCTCTCATTACACGAACACTTCTGGTCGCGCTAGGATCTGCAACGAATTAAAACACAACTTTGCTACCAGCATTCGTGTTTGTCAAGGCTGTCCACGTTCCACATTTTTGTTTAATTTTGTACCAGATGCTACTATAAACAACACTCATCCATAGCTTCAGTATGCATTTGTTGAGGTTCGCCCGGGCGGTAGATTAGTCGATCTTGACTATGCTGACTACATGTTGCTATTATTTGACAATATAGATTATGCTTAGTCCACCTTGTTCCTTCTTTAGGTATAAAATTAAAACCCCATAAATGTAATATACTTTTACAGGATCACGTAACACTCAGTCAGATTAAATATTTAGACATAGTTGTCAAGTTTACATACCTTGGTAGCTCTATCAATAGTTCATGCAATATGACTGAAGATTTGAGTATGAGAATTACGAAAACTAAATTAGCATTCTTTAACCTTCGCCATTTAGAGACGAAACACGATTATCTCACCTTGTGTTCAATGAAGTTTCTACAATGCATATGCACACGCAGTTTTATTGTACTTAGCACCTTCGAGTTTATGATTTTATACGCCCACAGGCGTTTGACTATCGTCGTTTGAGAGGCATAACACGTGTAGATTACCAGCTAATATATACAAGTGTATAGAAGGTGTTGCCCACCGAGTATCCAATTAATTCGAATAGAACCAGAAGGATAAACCGAAGTCAACAACCATAGTTTTGGTACTCTTTACAGGCTCGGTATATATTTTATATAGTGAGTTGGCTTAGAAGTCGCATTGTCAATCAGTTTAACTCCACTATTGCTGATTTACACATTTCTATAGGAGATTGTGCCATCCACTTTTCCTACAATCGTTACCATAAGATATAGTAAGTATAGGGCGTAATACCGACGCCTGCTTATGAAACTGCAGCAAGCACGAAACGAATGTGAAAATAAAATTACACCTTCTGATCATGCTGGCATTGGTTTATCCTTCTGGTTCTATTTGAACTAATTTTTTACTATGTGCGCAACACCTAATACTCAAAAGCCTTACAAATAGTTCAAACTACGACTCCAAGTTCATTTTGCGGCTTATGACAACGTTAACTATTTATGTTAAAATAAAAATGGGTTGGTTGCATAAAAAATACCACTTTAATAAGTAAAATAAAACAATTTAAGGTACATTTTCAACGAATATCTGACTGATAACCAAAATATTCTTCCGGGCAATACAGTGCATTAATGTATGACACTGTCTTGGTATTTTTCTAACAGTTAAATACTGTTTGTTGCGAAGAGCTAATATATATGCAAGTATGTATTAGGTGTTGCGAACCAAGTAACAAATTAGTTCAGTTGTCACCAGATAGATAAACCAAAGGCAGCATGAACGGAAAGTATAATCTCATGCACATTCGTTTCGTGCTTACTGGCGACTCATCAGTAGGAGCCGGTATTACGCTCTTTAACCACTATATATTTTGGTCAAGAATGTGGGATAATAGGATGTTACAATCTCCTAGACGAATGTGTAAACTTGCAATAGTGAAGCTAACATCATATAAAGTCTACGACAATGCGACTTCAACGCTAACTCACACTATATAATATATATACAGAGTCTGTAAAGGATACTAACACTATGGCTATTGTGTTAGTAACCGATACCAATACTATTGTACCGAAAAGGTACATGGTACTAACACTATGGTTTCCGAGTCGGAACATGGTACCAACATGATGGATATCAATTTATGCTATAGTTCACCGAAACTGAGAATTACAACAATTTCTGAACACCTGTTACTCCAGTAAATCCATACACTCTGGCCTTGATCGATATCAGTTATCACATTTCGCGGTAAGCATGACATCATTCAATTCAATATATTACAGTTAAATACTGTTTGTTGCGGAGAACTAATATATATGCAAGTATGTATTAGGTGTTGCGAACCTAGTAACAAATTAGTTCAGTTGTGACCAGAAGGATAAACCAAAGGCAGCATGAACGGAAAGTATAATCTCATGCACATTCGTTTCGTGCTTACTGGCGACTCATCAGTAGGAGCCGGTATTACGCCCTTTAACCACTATATATTTGAGTGAAGAATGTGGAATAATAGGACGGTACAATCTCCTAGACGAATGTGTAAACCTGCAATAGTGAAGCTAAAATCATATAAAGTCTACGACAATGCGACTTCAACGCTAACTCACACTATATAATATATATACCGAGTCTGTAAAGGATACTAACACTATGGCTATTGTGTTAGTAACCGATACCAACATTATTGTACCGAAAAGGTACATGGTACTAACACCATGGTTTCCGAGTCGGAACATGGTACCAACATGATGGATATCAATTTATGCTATAGTTCACCGAAACTGAGAATTACAACAATTTCTGAACACCTGTTACTCCAGTAAATCCATACACTCTGGCCTTGATCGATATCAGTTATCACATTTCGCGGTAAGCATGACATCGTTCAATTCAAATATATATATATATATATATATATATATATATATATATATATATATATATATTCGTTGTGCAAAAAACAAAAAGAAATTTTATCAGATATAAAGAAAATTTTCTTTCTCATGGTCTTCTCAAATATCTACTCATGAACATATCTTTATATATAAATTGGAAAGCAAAACAAGATAGAAATATGTGAACAAAGCGAGTGTGAAAAATAGAAACCAATCAAATTGCGTGCGTCACATCCAGTTCAAGCTCAATGCTTGTACGTGCTTCTTCTGCTTACATAAATCCGGCTGCAATTTGTTTATCCATAAGGCTTCGTATGTGGCTAGCTCCCTTTTGTTTTTGCATTTAGTAATTACTTTGAATGCTACGTCTGGAGAACATACGTGCGTTGTTTCGATGATGTGTTGCGCAATAGCAGACGTGTATTCACCATTACAGAGTGCCATAAGTAAATGTGCTCAATATATACGGTACGTGGATGATATATTTCTTGTACTTAAGAACAGGTCGCAATCACGAACATTGCTTCAAAGTTTCAACAAAGCACATAAGAATATCGGTTTCACGTCAGAGCACGAGAAAGATGACTGTCTGCCTTTCCTAGATGTACTATTAAAGAAAGAAACTAATGGTAAATTAAACAGAACAATTTACCATAAACCAACATGGTCTGCACAGTATTTGCATTACAGCAGTTTTGTGCCATTTCAATATAAATTATCAACAGTTCGTGGTTGCTTTTCAAGAATTGACAGGTTGGTTAGTCAAGATTCTAAAGAAAATGAATATAATAAAGCAATTAACGATTTAATGTCTAATGGCTATCCCAGACAATTAATTGAATCAATTATTAAAAGGGGAGTTAACCAGAAACAGACGTACTATGGGCCAGAGAAGAAAACCGTCTACCTAAACATCCCATTTAAGGGGGATGCAGTTTCCCGAATGGCACAAAAGAAAGTTGAAGCAGCATTGACACGCACATTTAATGCAGCCAAACTACGAGTGTTATTTAGGGTAACACACTTGCCTTTACCAGCAATCAAAGAGAAACAGCCGTTAATGTCGATATCAAATATTATTTACCAATATACATGCGCAAGTTGTCGATCAACTTACGTAGGCCGATCGACCAGACGGTTAATTACTCGAATGAGAGAACATTGCAACTTGAACGCCTGTTTTAAATCAAATGGTGAATACACGTCTGCTATTGCGCAACACATCATCGAAACAACGCACGTATGTTCTCCAGACGTAGCATTCAAAGTAATTACTAAATGCAAAAACAAAAGGGAGCTAGCCACATACGAAGCCTTATGGATAAACAAATTGCAGCCGGATTTATGTAAGCAGAAGAAGCACGTACAAGCATTGAGCTTGAACTGGATGTGACGCACGCAATTTGATTGGTTTCTATTTTTCACACTCGCTTTGTTCACATATTTCTATCTTGTTTTGCTTTCCAATTTATATATAAAGATATGTTCATGAGTAGATATTTGAGAAGACCATGAGAAAGAAAATTTTCTTATATCTGATAAAATTTCTTTTTGTTTTTGCACATAAGAAGGGTACAATGTATATGCTATCAAAGCTCCGCATTTTCAAAAGAATATATATATATATATATATATATATATATATATATATATATATGAGAGAGAGAGTGTTTGGTTGTGTAACAAGGCAGATTTACATCGGCCATTAGGAGTATATTTATTTTCGCATTTCTAAGAATATGGTTTATTGTATCATTACAGTTTATTCGTGGTCATTTTGTTAAGTTAAGAACTATGTTCATTTAGGTTAATTAATTTAATTCTTTATTTTTTATTTTACACACAATCAGTCAAGCGTAATTTTTTATTATAGAAGTGCACTGACATGAAATAGTTAACTGTTACTCGATAAAGCATAAATAAAGACAATTGGTGACTTGTTGTACAGTGTGCGGACATGACACAATGAACTGTTAATTGAAAAAAAACAAACATATTCTGTTTCATATTTATCGTGAATTTCATCACACGCACAATTTAACTTTAACTACAGTTCCTAAAAAGTCACAATAAATTTCTTATAGTTTGACATCTCATATAGTGCGTGCATGATTTCTGTGTCATAAAAATTGAAGTAATTTTGCTCATCAGTTTCATTTGGTCCTGTAAAATGCACGTTTAATTAGTAATAAAATGTAGCTTGTTCAATAAAAATTTTGTACCATAACTTCTGTTCTAATTTCTCGGCATTTTTTTACACAAATATAACCATGTAGACTAGGCAAGGCTCATTCAAATTGCTGACAAACTAGCTAGAGAATGTCTGGAAGATATATATATATATATATATATATATATATATATATATATATATATATATATATATGTATAGTGTGTATGTGTGTGTGTGTATAAGTGTACTGAGAAGATTATATTCGTTATGCTGTCTAAATAATCTAAAAATAGCATATATTTTAGGTTTACTGTATGCCAATAAAATACATCTGTCGTAACATTCAAAACGAGAGCAATAAAGCATCATATAAACCAATCCCAGATTGCGTCGTATGTGATAATAATCCTTTAGATCAGGCTTGCAATCACGAAATTAAAACCAATCACATTTTATACAACAGGGCACAAAATAGCAAAGATTCCGTCAGTCACACGAACCGATGAGTTTTATTTCGGTATGTTCGTTCACACATAGAAAAAGTGCAGATGAAATTTACAGTCAAGAAAAATATGTGCAAGACTAATTCAGGTGGGAGCCACATATCTTATTTTCAATTCCTTACATATCAGTTTTGCTTTGATTTTCTATAACTAAATTTCAGTGGTGTTTTAATGATGAGCATTGAAGGTAAACTGCGTCAGGAAATGTCGCTGACGGTAGTTTGGCTGTTGTGCGACTAGTTAGATTCAATAGTCTTATGGCTTATATAATTAAACGAACATTGGTTACGCGAGCGGTTGTAACATTTAATATAATCAAGGTTGCTAACTTGATATAAACACATGATCCATTAAGTACATACATTTTTCAGTATAGACTAAGAATTGTATAGTGTAGAAAAGGCAATTCATCCAGTAGACCGGTTTCGTCCTTATTGGGAACTCATCACGTACTGGCCAGAATTTGCCGCGGACAGGATACGAACCTGGGCACGTCTGCTTCGGAATCTGGTGCTCTAACCACTGAGCTATCCTGCCGCACACTAAACTACACACAATTTTCAGTTATATACTAACTAATGTAACTTGGTTAGTCAATTTTTCCTTTAGGTGGAGCTCATATGGCATCCATTTAGACCCAAAGTTCCAACTAACCATGCCCAATCTGTCATTACTGAACAGACACCACATTACATGGGGAAGTGGTATTGAAATGAACATTTATATAATTAAACGAACATTGGTTGCGCGGGTGGTGATAACAATTATTATAATCAAGGTTGCGGTCTTGATATAAACACCTGACCCATTAATTACTTACATATGTCAGTATAAACTAAGAATTGTATAGTGTAGAAAAGGCAATTCATCCAGTAGACCGGTTTCGTCCTTATTGGGAACTCATCAAGTACTGGTGTGTAGTGTAGTGTGCGGCAGGATAGCTCAGTGGTTAGAGCACCAGATTCCGAAGCAGACGTGCCCAGGTTCGTATCCTGTCCGCGGCAAATTCTGGCCATTACTTGATGAGTTCCCCGAACGTTAGACACCAGATATGCCGTGTTACTAATCAAGACCACTTGACATGTGATGGTCAGTGTTCCCACGCCACCCTGTCCCCAGTTGTACTGGATAATGTATCATTTTCTACCACAAAACTACAGTTCTTAGTTTATCATGACAAATGTAAGTACTTAGTAGGTCAGGTGTTTATGTAAAGTTCGCAAGCTTGATTGTAGTAAAAATGGCTCAGAGAGATTCGATTGGTTACTTTACATGTTATCTAGGCATCAAGCTTTAACAGTACTAATGAATCTAGAGAACATTTGAAATAGCATTGATTACAAAAGTTGTGAAAAGCGTTTATCACAGTAAACTTGGCATAACTTAGGTAAACACAAATCTATTTAATTTAATCCGGTCACACAACATAGAAAAACCACCTTCAGATGCAGATATTGACGCGATTTTAAATTTCATAGCCATCATCAGGGCTCGACAGAAGCTTGATTAACAAGGATAAAATCGCAATGCGTATATAATGGAAGCAAAATAAGATGTGCAGATCTCAACTATATTAGTCTCGCATGCATTGTACCTAACTGGAAATGTGTTTCATAAAATATTGGTGTAAATAATATTCATAACAAAATATTGGTCTATTGAACGATGTTGTTATTTTTTATATAAAAAAACAAAGGAAATCGACCAACTAGACTGTAGTTTATTTCGAAAAGAGATTGTGTGATAAATGCGGGATCCGAAAGTAAGTACGCAAATTTTTAAGACGTTCTGCAATATTCGCAAAGCCAGAAATTTTGACGCCTTGCCTTAATTCCATTTTAAAAGGTCTTGCTTCAACTGAACACAAAAAAATCCCCTCTTACAACAGAAATGCTATTCAGATTACCCGAACTAATGACATTTAGCGCATATAATAGTTACAACGTGGAAGATATACTTAAACTTTGTTGTAAACGCCAAACAAAAATGACTAATCTGATGTAGGTGATATGTCAATCAAAGTTTGACTTACCTGCAATCGTTTTTCCGCTTGCTTTGTTCAGCTTCGCTTGCAGCGGATCCTCAGTATGTGGTAGAGCTTGGAGGTCAGCATCTCGTGTGATTGCTGTAGAATTGGAGCCAATCGGAAATGACCTTCTGACTGGAAATAAACCAGCCGTCTCTTTAGGTGGAGCTGTTAGTGCAGAATCTTTTAAGGTTTCGTCTGAAACAGAGAGAACTGCATCTTCCGCTGGCACGCCAGATTCTGCGACGATAAATGGTTTCAAAGTCGCATCAGATTGACCAATGGTAGGATGAATGTTCTCGATATTCAAATGCGTAGAAGGCTGGCTGTCGGTTGCCTTTAAGGTATACAAGCATTGGTCGACGTTTTTATTAAACCAATCATTGCGTCAAAGTTGTACTAGCGTGGCAAATAATGAAATTGTCCTAACAAAAGAATTGAACGCATAAAGTCGGCGCTCTCTGCGCTTTTCATTCCAGCAAATAAAATAGTTTCTATTTAGCGAATTTGTCATAAGTACGCAAAATAGGGCGTGGTATGCATTATTCCTTGAGTTGCCTTTATTGTAAAATTAAGGCTAGAATTATTCAGCGACCATGAAGAGCCATTTTACTCACAGCATCCAGCTTATTATGTGGTACGTGTGGGGATTGGTGTCGACACCTAATGATCGAAAGCCACTATTCCCGAAACGCATGCACACTTCAGCTCAATTCAATTTTCACATTGATTCCGCGTAGACTGGTGGTTATAAAAGAAATACCTTGTGATTGTTTACACCACGCCTAATAAATAACTGCATTTATGCTAAGCAAAATAATTAAAAAATGTTTATCTATATATAATAGGGCCTTTTCCGAATTAGAACGTCATCAGAAAATTCCTTGACCCCATCTTTGCTGAAATATAGTCAATTTGCAAAATTATATTGTAACGACACAAATTAATGGCCGACATATTGCGTAAATTAAATTCAATTTTATTTACGTTGCACCAATGAGAAAAAAGCGAAACTTGCCGTTTAACCAATAGTGTGCAAGTAGGCATGGCATGCTATTTAAGCACGGCAATTTACCATGCAAGCCAGTTGTGGCATTTGCATTCTACCTTGCTTCACGCGTGTGCGTTCTGTCGGCTGTCAATACCTACGCTGGTGATTTGATAGTTTCACCAACAACTAACTACATCCGTGACTCAACTTGTTGCGGTATACCCAGAGAGACGAGCCAATTAAGTGCAGAACCTGCAGGACGTTATCCACATCGTGATTACAGCTCAACCACGGGAGCGACAACTCAACCAGAGTCCACCCAAGGCTCTAGGACATCTTCACACTCTGAAGACTTCAGGAGAACGCATTACCAGGCCCTCTTAAGGGCCCCCTATCAGTAACTAATCTCTATTCAGAGCACCTTAACCGAGTTTGTAACGTCGTACGGCATTTACTTGAAGCCGGGGCGTTTACAAAATTGGCGACCGCGCCAGGATATTGATTATTGTTCTGATTTTTTTGGTATAAATAAAATTGACTTCCTTTTTCATCTATTTGGGATAAAAATCGATTAAGATTTGCGTTTTATCTACCGTGATCGTGGTCTTCTGGGAATTCTGTTGGGTATATATTCGTGGATTTGTGGTGAATTTTTTTGGGGGGTATAATAATAATAATACGGGGCATCTGTTCGTCTTTCCTACGTACAAAACGGCACCGTACGTACTGGACAGGCTAAATTGCGGATAATTTCAATTTTTGGAAGCAGTTACTGTTCTGCGCTCATTCAACTGTGGAAAATAATAATACATTGGCATCAAAGGCCAACGGGGCCTCTGTTCATCTTTCCTACGTACAAAACGGCACCGTACGTACTCGACAGGCTCAATTGCGGATTTTTGGAAGAAGTTACTTCGACGTGCTTTTGTTCTGCGCTCATTCAACTGTGGAAGCTGTTTGTGGGTAAGCGTTTCGTTAAAGTATATTTATACATTTTCATATTGCTTATAAATTTATGCTTTTAAGATCCCGTAAGATTGTTAAAATGTCAGGTCCAATTTTAGATATTGATGTTCCTGTTTGGGATGGAGATAGTGAGCTATTCTTTATGCGCGTAGACTCCGCTTTCTCCCCGTTTCCTGATTATGACAGTCATCAAAAACTGTCGAAGGTTTTTGCTAAACTACCTTCTGAATTGCAGCGACGGATTTATCCTAAGCTTGAGGCCATTAGGAAGCTACCTAATCCCATTTTGGGCCTACAAAACGAGGTAGAATCCTTGCTTGGACCCACGGAAACTGAGCAGATAATAAACAAATATGCGCAGTTAGATATGCCAAATCTTGGCCCCATCGAAATACTGAGGGAATTACGGAAACGTTGGTATAAAACCAACATTTCTGACCATGAGGCTAAGGTTGTTTTTATTAACAATCTTCCCCAAACATTAAAACTCTTTGCCAGACAGCTCCCCAACACTCTCTCTATAGATGACTTATCTGAGAGATGTGAGTTAGAATATAGGGTTTTGGAACCCAAAGTGAATCCATCATCCTTTTCTTCACCCCCGCAAGATGATAGACTCTCCTCTTTAGAGAGAACAGTGGCGAACATGGCCAAAGTTCTAGAAGGATTGGCCATTACCAAATCCGAGCTAAATCAAGTGAATGCTCGACCAAAATTCGTTTCCAAGTCAAATTATAATGGTAGGCGGCGATCGAGATCTCCGCAATCCTTTAATAAATATGCCCCAAAGAACTGGTGTTATAACCACCAGAAGTTTTTTATGCTTGCCAAGTTTGTCTTTGTCGTTCCGAAGAATTTCCGAATGAGTGTCAATTTCCACAGCTGACGGAAAGGACAACAGACCGCAGGCACAAGGGTGCATCAGTATCGGGAAACGTCTGGCGCAGGAAGTAGAAGACCGTACTTTCTGCACATCAACGGCATCAACGGCGCTACAGGGAAGAAGCCAACTACAATCCGACATCCCTGTCGACTCTTTTCGTCCACGCCGAATTTTTCACATAGAGAACCAAACGGACAACGCCGGTCGCAATCACCAGCCTACTTGTTTGCATGACCCGGCCAAACAGCCCAACGAACTTCTGCACCTTCTTGATTTCAAAACTGGCGAAGAGTTCATCGTAGACACAGGTGCGGCAGTCTCAGTTCTCAAAGGTGATTCAATGGCCGAGATGTCGCTAGGCGTTCTTCTCGCAACAGCTACAGGCGAGCCCATACCAACATATGGCTGCCAGTACCGCACACTCAACATAGGTCTACGACGTGAATTTTCCCACAACTTCATCATTGCCAAGGTCTCACATAATATAATAGGCCTTGATTTCCTTCTAAAATTTCGGCTCATTGTTGATCTTGCCAATCAAAAGATCATCGACCCCTCCACAGGACTTGAGCAAAATTTTTGGACACTTGCCTCCGAGCGTTTGGAGTTACAGGTCATTCAGCCAACCCCAGTGCATCATTCAGCAGAGATATCAGCAGCTCTTCGAAAATACAAATCGCTTTTCGATCTTAACAAGTCAGAGCTACGAGTCTCCAACACGATGCATCATATCGTCACAGAAGGACAACCTATTGCACTCAAGAAGCGACCACTGGCTCCTGCTAAGCTGAAAGCTGCCCAAGAAGAATTCTCAAGGCTTTTGGAAGAGGGAATCATCAGACCATCGAAAAGTTCATGGGCGTCACCACTGCACTTAGTCTCTAAATCAAACGGATCGTACAGAGCCTGTGGAGACTACCGTAAGCTAAATTCAGTGACAAAATCTGATGCATATCCTATTCCAAATATCAACACTTTACTTGAAAAACTCAACGGCAGCAATTTCTTCTCAGTGATTGACCTCAGACAAGCGTACCATCACATACCGGTAGCACCAGAGGATATCGAGAAAACTGCAGTCATCACTCCATTTGGCCTTTTTGAATATCTTTACATGCCTTTTGGACTTAAGTGTGCTACTCAGACATTTCAAAGATTCATAGACAACATACTTCGCGACGACTCTGCTTATTGTATGTCATATCTCGATGACATTATGGTATTCAGTCCAGATCTAGAATCTCATGCGAAACATCTACGAAATGTCCTCTCACGCTTATCCAACCACGGACTCAAGATCAACTGTGACAAGACGCAGATTGCAACTTCATCCGTCGACTTCTTAGGGCATCGTATCACGGCCCAAGGTATTCAACCGTTGCCGTCAAAGACGAATTCAATCAAGAATATCAAGTCACCAAGGACTGTGAGCGATTTGCAGAAAATCCTGGGAGTACTAAACTATTATCGCAAGTTCCTTCCGGGCCTTTCAAAACAACTTTATCCTTTGTGCAGGCACCTGCGGAACCGAAAAGGACTTAGCAAGAATTCCATCATTGCTTGGTCATCCGAAGACGAGGAATTACTTCGACTTGCCATCAACTCGTTAGCAAATGCCACAATGCTAACGCATCCAGATTTCGAAAAGCCATTTCTACTCACGACAGATGCTTCTGAATTCGCTATTGGAGCCACTTTGGAACAAGAGATCGACGGAGTTCGGAAGCCTATCAGTTTCTACTCGCGTACTCTCCAACCAGTAGAAACGAGGTACGACACTTTCGGCCGAGAACTTCTCGCCATCCACGACGCAGTGCGCCATTTTATCAGCATCATTGGCAGTAGCAGATTTGTTGTTTTCACAGATCATGCACCACTAGTTAGCGCACTTCGAAACGCAACTTCATCTATCGCCAAGTACCCTGCCAGAGTGGAAAGACAGCTTTCTCGTCTAAGCGAATGGCAATTTGACGTCTTTCACGTCAAGGGCAAACAGAACTTCATTGCAGATGCCCTGTCCAGGCCAGACGTCTCTCTACAACCACCTTCGCCGTCACCATTCACTGTCAACTCCGTGGCACTCAGTGAACCTGCACTAACGCCAACTCTCCTGCGAACTGAACAACGCGGTGACATTCACATTCAAAGATCAATAGCCCGTCACCCAACCAAGTTCATATGCCGTCTGTGGGAAGGCTTACCAATTGTTTACTTCACGGGTACGCAGCCCAACAAGCCAGTTCTGCCGACCAGCCTTCAGAGAAAAGTTTTCGATTCAATTCACTCAATTTCTCACCCAGGAAGCCAAGCGACTGTCCGACTTCTTACAGATCGTTTCTGGGGTCACAGACTTAGGCAGAATGTTAAACGATGGGTCTCAGAGTGTGCTATTTGTCAGAAAAACAAGATCACACGACACACTCGTTCTAAGTTGCAACATTTTCGATCTACTTCTCGCCTAGCCATCGTCCACATCGACATAGTTCATCTGACAAAGGTTCAAGGTTTCAGCTACCTTCTAACTATGATCGATAGATTTACACGGTGGCCTGCGGCATTACCTCTTGGCACCATTTCTGCAGACGAAGTAACTAACGGTTTTATCTCTGCATGGATATCCAATTATGGTGTTCCCAATGAGGTCATCACGGACAGAGGCACTTGCTTCTCATCTGATCGTTTCAAAACCACCTTGCGGTACATGGGATGCATCTTACGCCAGACGACTGCCTACCATCCCCAAGCTAATGGCATGGTAGAGAGAATGCATAGGGAACTCAAAGCTGCTTTAGCATCCTCGTCCATTAATGGCAACTGGGTCGATGCACTACCTTTAGTTCTGCTTGCCATGCGTTCCCGTACTCGTGAATCCATTAAAACGTCTGCGTCACAACTCTTGTATGGCATGGATCTACGCCTGCCTAGTCAGCTCCCACGTCTACTACCGGCACAAGATGACCCACAAAACGAAGCTACCCGCCTTCGACTTCATTTCGGTAACATGTCCGAACAGCAGCCGAGACACACGCCTCGTCCAGTCTTCGTTCACCCACAGCTCCACAGCTGCAAGAGAGTACTCGTTCGCAACAATAATGCTGTTGCACCACTACAACCCAAGTATCGCGGTCCTTACCCGATTTTACTCAGACAACCAAAATACTTCATCATTATGCAAGGCGCTACACCGACATCAGTAAGCATAGACAGGTTGAAACCGTTTATCGAACCACCTGATCCTGAGAGCGTTCAACCTTCTACACACGTCTCAGGCTCCGTCTGCTCACAATCTCAATATCCTGATTTGTATAACGCGTAATTGATTTTTTTAAACATTAACATTAACTATCAAAATTTTTTTAACCTTTCGTTATTTTTCGTATTTGTCTCACGTGGCATAACCAGCTGTTCTTAGCTAACAATTGTGTAGCATTTTTGAACAGTTCTTTGGTATTATGCCATCTCTGAGGCAATGTTCGTGTACATATTTTTATGCAGTTACCTTTGATTTTAATGTATATATTTTTACATTATAATGTATTTCTCACACATGACATTACACTGCCTATTTTGGTATGACCAGCTACTTAGAGCTAACGCTTTCGTGTAGCAACACTAAGTAGTGATCAGCTTCATATCATGGTACAGGCCACTTTCAATGCATATCTCAACTTTATCAATTGCACAAAGACCACTCTACAAATGTCATGACCACAACGTCGAGCACTCTAGCTCCTTTGGTCGTATACAAACACATTGACAACGATCCAACCTGCTTAGGTTTTAACTTAAACCTGGCAAATTCAGAGGCGATTTACCTCGAAATCTTCACGCTGCGGCTCCCCAAACTTACACTGCTCTATTTTGCCTCACGTGGTATGACCGACCACTAGAGCTAACAATTTGTGTAGCAATTCCTAGTGGTTACCTGGCATCATATCATTGTTGAAGCAACCAACAAGCCTATTTAAGCCCAGCACTTATGGTTCATCATATTGGTTCGAACTCTGTCATGCATTTCTTATCTAGCCTCGCAGAGAGGAATTTTTTTCCTTTTTTTCAGAGAGGAAAGTGTTGTAACGACACAAATTAATGGCCGACATATTGCGTAAATTAAATTCAATTTTATTTACGTTGCACCAATGAGAAAAAAGCGAAACTTGCCGTTTAACCAATAGTGTGCAAGTAGGCATGGCATGCTATTTAAGCACGGCAATTTACCATGCAAGCCAGTTGTGGCATTTGCATTCTACCTTGCTTCACGCGTGTGCGTTCTGTCGGCTGTCAATACCTACGCTGGTGATTTGATAGTTTCACCAACAACTAACTACATCCGTGACTCAACTTGTTGCGGTATACCCAGAGAGACGAGCCAATTAAGTGCAGAACCTGCAGGACGTTATCCACATCGTGATTACAGCTCAACCACGGGAGCGACAACTCAACCAGAGTCCACCCAAGGCTCTAGGACATCTTCACACTCTGAAGACTTCAGGAGAACGCATTACCAGGCCCTCTTAAGGGCCCCCTATCAGTAACTAATCTCTATTCAGAGCACCTTAACCGAGTTTGTAACGTCGTACGGCATTTACTTGAAGCCGGGGCGTTTACAATATGATTGGTAGCCATTACTCTGCTGGAAAATATTGTATGTGATTAGTATTCATTGTTTTAAATTGCGCAGTGCGATCGTAACATTTACAGTATACACAGTTTTCTTTCGAGGGGGGTAGATTTGCACTGTCAGTTCCGCAAAGATTCGATTGAACCCCATTCCAAAGTACACACTGAGTTCGTCTTCGTGGTGGCCGGGGGCTAATTCGCCACCTCACCATGAAGTCTTCCACAGCATTCCTACTAACCACCGGTAATGAGGTAGCTATTCTTTAAATCAAGTTTGCGAGCTTGAAGTAAACAGCAATCCCATTGTATTTAACCAGCCGTCGAGCAACAGCTGGCGGTAGTTTTGTTATGTTGTTCGACGACTGGTTAAGTACAATGGGATTGGTGTTTACTTCAAGCTCGCAAACTTGATTTAAAGAATTGTTACCACCAACCGCGCAAACAATTATTGTTAAATGAGGTAGCTAGTCAACTAAGATTAGATTATATATCATTTCCAGTGGTTAGTACGAATGATGTGGAAGCCTACGGAATGAAGGCACGAATCAGCCACCGCGAAGACAAACACAATGCGTATTTGGAAATTTGTATCAATCAGATCTTTGCGAAACTGTTAATGCAAATCTGAAACCCGCGAAAGAAAACCGCATATACTGGAAATATAGTTAGTATATTTTGAAGCCGTATAGTGAATGCCTTATTTTATAATTTACTTTTAGAATTGCATTGAAATGCATTCGAATTGTCAAATTTCACATGTGGCAATAGCCAGTGAATGTTATTTTAGGGTGCAGAGGTAGCTGATACTAAGGAGTAAAAAATAAACACAAACCAAAATTGTAGATAAGACATCCCTTGTTTAAGCTGACTTTGGCACAAATTCCAAGTCCTATATGAACAACAATTCGTTACTGGGCTATATAGTAGTTTAATCATTATGTACAAACACTTGTCAGTATAAATTAAATATAACATAGGGTAGAAAAGGCAATTCTACAAGTAGACCGGTTTCTTCTTTATTGGGAATTCATCAGGCACTCTCTAGAATTTGTCATGGAAATGCCACGTCTAATTCGGAATTTGGAGCTCTAACCACTGAACCACCATGCCGTACACTAGATACAAATTTTAGTTACATACTTACTAACGTTTATTGATCAGCCTTTCCTTTAGGTGGAATCAATATGGAATCCATGTAGATCTGAATTTCCAACTAACCGCCCCCAATCTGTCATTATGGAACAGACACCACGCTACATGAGGAAGGGGTATTGAAAAAACCATTTATATAATTAAACAAAAATATTTATTGCGCGGGCGGTGATAATTATTACTTCAATCAAGGTTCATGAAAATACTTGACCCATTATGCACATACATTTTTCAGTATAATAGAAGCATAATATGATGTATGTACAACGTGTGCACATAATGGATCAGGTGTTCACGAAAAAATCGCAGTGTTTAAAGTATTCATTATCACGGCCTGCGCAACCAATGTTCGTTTAATTATATAAATGTTCATTTCGATTCTCTTTCCTCATGTAACGTGTTTTCATTTCCATAATGACAGATTGTGAATGGTTAGTTTGAACTTCGGATCTAAAGGGATACCATATAGGCTCAACCTAAAGGAAAGGCTATCCAAAATCATTAGTTATATTGTAAATAAAAATTGTGTGTAGTGTGCGGAAAACAGGACAATTAATAGATTTATAAATGGAATAATTGGAAAGATATTGCTCAACTCGCTTTGCCTGTGACCATTCAGTGCTGTTTAGTTTTGTAATGACTGGTATTCGAGTTCAAAAAGGGCAATTTATAACCGAAATATAGACCAATGAATAAAGAGTTCCAGCTCTAAATACGCGACACTAAAACGACATTATCTGGGCCTACTAAATAACACAAAATATAGAAAGCGCCATTTGTTAAAATAAATCTGTACAACAGCTACTACTAAAAAAACATCATCAATACTGCTTCTAATGCTAGAAATAATAATACAACCACCATCACAACAATTACTTCAATTACTATTTCTACTTCTCCTACCACTTATACTACTAATTATGAAAACAATGAAATTAATAGCAATATCATTATTTATAATGTTAATAATAATAACAATAATAATAAAGATAAATGTAAATGTCTTTACCCCTTTGGTGATCTCCTGTACTTCAGAGTTGGTGCTGGTATTTTGTCCAACCGGAGCTCGAAACAGAAGACGCAAGAGGTAGTTGCGTGATCGAAATATAGCCGGTTCATAGCCTGACCAAATGCCGAAAAATTGAAAAATATTATAATATGGTTTTTATCCCAAGTAAAGTTAAAAACCAGCAGAAGTGCAACTACATTTTAATAAAATGTTGAATCTCTTTGCGCAGTGCTGTCCTTCTACATTATAATTAGAATCCATAATCAACGTTTGGAAAAGCAAAATCAACATCTTCTTCGTCAGCTTTATCGGCAGCCCTAACACTTAGGCAATTGTAAGGACTTCCCCAATTAATATACATAAAATCAACTTTTAATAAACACCGGTCAGTCACTATTGCATAAATGATCGCCACACGCGTCAATATCATTAACAAAACAAAAAATTCAATCAGGTAAGCAGGCAACACATCCACAAGTTTCACCACTCGTGCAGTATGGAAATACTGCAGTCAATCACAAGTAATGACCCGTTTCAATCTTTCATGGTCATCATCAAAGTATATCGGAATATTGATTAAACCTCAATGTATACATATATATATATATATATATATATATATATATATATATATATATATATATATAAATGTAAGGAAAATCAATAGTTCTCACTCGTAATCTCGCATATATTGCATTTCACTGGAATATCGACTGCACAATTTATATTCAACCACTAAAATTTCATCACATTCATAACATTTCACTCAATAAGAAATCATGCATCATGCGGATGGTGAAGACAACTATTCAAACGAAGCTTTCAGTCTTGAGGTAGGTACCAATCGCCTTCTTTTAAACAAACGCATAATAGCTAAGATACAGCCACACACGTTTTTGCCTTCAACGATCAATAACACGTAACGAGAGCAACCTGTTGAAAAAGTATAAAACCTCTTTGAATATAAATTATACTGAAATTAAAAATGCGACTCTTAACGCCTGTGGTTTCACAAAATACTTCACTTGAATGATATCTGCCCAGTTCCTACGCAGCGACCAAGTGAATTTCGGTACAGCCTTTCCACATTTCCATGAATTATTAGATTATGCAAGCAATGATTGAGTGTACTGATGGGAGCTAAGACACGACGCAATAAAAACCGTTTATCATTTACAAATATAAAATATTGGGAAAGCACAAGCTGGAACATTTATCCAGGAATTTAGAAACTAACTATCTCGCATTCGAAAGATACCCCTGACCTTCATTTGGATCAAGTTAAAAATTTTATTTATTGACAGTTTAAAATAACGCAATAGATGAGTTTGAAATAAACAAACTATTGAAATAAAGTGTGAGTTTTTTGCATGTTTCGAAATTAAAGCTCGGCGAAAGTGGGTAAACTAAAAAAGCAGAAATGATCATTGAGATAAGTAAAATCTTAAAAGTGCAGATATAAATCAAGTGGTTAGGTTAGGATCAGAATACAGCTAAGAGTTGTGGTTACAAAGATTCTATAAGCAAAAAAGTGTCAAATTTCTTTTAGCGATAAAGAAATTTACAACTGAACTTAAGAAAGATAATTGAATTTATAGGTAATAAACCACCAATAGATGGTAAAAATGGAGAAAAATGACAGGAACCAATTGAGGATGACGGTATTCACTAATATGGTTAAGATTAATCTCGTTGCTTTCGAATTTCCCTATTTCTCGCCATATAGTACCAATTCCATGTGGAGAGATGAAAAGAAATTTTACCAGAAGCACGAACCGTTCAATTGTCGATTTTTCATCAAGTATCTACAAACACACACAAACACACTTATATATATTTCTCAATCTCTCCCAGATTAAATATTCCGTTTGCTGCGCCTTTATATATATATATATATATAAATATATATATATATATATATATATATATATATATATATATATATATATATATATTGAAAGGCGCAAAAAACGAGATATTTATGTAAAGGAAGATTGAAAATAAGTGAACGAAAAATCATTTGCATAGATCACCTCCAGTTCAAGCTCAATGACCAAACATGCTGCTTTTGTTTGCATAATACAGGCTACAGAGAGTTTTATGTTATTTTAATTGCAGACGCGTGCTTACCATCTGAATTAGCACAGGCGTTTACATAAAAATGTTCTTCCTTCTTATAATTAACAGTCGTCTCGATTAGCCTACGTAAGATGATCGACAACTTACGCATGTGTATTAATAAATAATGTTTCAGGTCGATATTAACGTCGGTTTCTCTTTAATTACTGATAACATCAAATGTGTTACCATAAAGAGCATGTTTAATTTGGTTGCATTTGCCATTAGAGATCGGCAATACGATTTAAACTCACTCTAGAATTGAACAGATTTTGAAAGGAAAGAAACGTTGCCATCGTCAAGATATATGTGTATAATACTCATATTAGCAAAGTGAACCTTTAAAAAACATTGAAGATAGCAGTAATTCACTGTAAACTAGTTTTCTAATGGCAATATAATAAATATTGTTGCAAAGTAATGGGTCATAATGCCGGCTTTATCTGATATTTCGCCAGTAAGCAAGAAACACGAGTTAATGATCGCAATGTCCTATTCCTATATGACGACGAGCATAAGACATACAAGAATGCGTTCATGCCAAATTTTGACAACCGAGAAGAAACGAATTAAAATTTAAAACGGTTACAATAAATGAGCTGAAACTTTTAATACTGCCATCGAAGTAGAAATTAGCCATCTAGAAAAGTAACAATGACTAGCTTACTACAATTGCCTTATTTATTACATTAATGGACAATGGTTAAGAGAACCATTAACATGACGAAAGTATACAAAAATAGTGCACAACTACTAGCTATCGAGTCTGGAAGTACCTAAGCAAGATAAACACAAGATAATTTGGGAAGAGTTAAAGCAAACAAAGTATTGAAAACGACTGCATTGTTAGCTCTTAATTTACATCATGCAATTAAGAGAGCCCAATTTATCCTTTGAATGCTTACCTAGTTCAATTCTTTGAATACAATGAAGTGGCAATCTGATGTAGGCTGGAACCAGTTTAGTTGCACCAGTAATATCGATTCTAAAGAAGGTGCAGAATTAATAAAAAAGACAAATAGAAGAAACATAAACACGATATCAGTAATAAATAAAATCTGTCTGTGATAAATTTGGTGATAAGTTGTGCTTGTATGAGAATTACAGACTCATTCCGATTTATACTACGAAGAAAAACCGTTTGAATAATAGAATTACAATTAAGCATCTATTTATGTTGGTAAGAAATGAAAACAAACAAGCGACCCAAAATACTTTAAATCAAGTTTGCGAGCTTGAAGTAAACACCAATCCAATTGTATTTAACCAGTCGTCGAACAACATAACAAAACTACCGCCAGTCGCAACGCACTAACGCGTTTCGACCTTCCATGATCATCATCAGAGTACGACGGCAAACTGACTAGCGAGGATAAAACCGCATTGCACATATATATGGAAAGCAAAATTAGATATGCAGCTCTCACCTCTAGTAGTCTTGCATACATTGTACTTGACTGGAAATGTCGGCTGCACAATTTCTATGCAGTCACGAACATTAGCTGTTTGTAGCTTTCGCGCCGCACACACACACACACACACACACACACACACACACACACACACGAATATCAATCTCATTGTATTTAACCAGTCGTCGAACAACATAACGAAACTACCGTCAGTCGCAACCTACTGACGCGTTACGAACTTCCGTAATCATCATCAGATTAAGAAGGTAAACTGACTAGCGAGGATTAAACCGCATTGCATATATATATGGAAAGCAATATTAGATAAGCGGCTCTCACCTCTAGTATTGTTACCGCCACTCGCGCAATGAATTATTGTTTAAACGACCCAAAAGTTCTACCCGATACAGGAACGGAGAATATACTTCGATAAGTCAGCGTGAATTTGGGAGCATTCCTTTGTAAAAAGGACTCACTTAGATTTATTTAACGCATACATAACGCAGAGTTTATGAACTCCTATATACTCGAAATTATCTATAATTCTAATATAGTATAACGCACGAGGTAGGCGTGATTTGGCAGCAGTCTATCGAGCAAACGATTTATTTTACGCGTTCTATTAAGGTGGTTAAATGTTGAAAGACCATGAACGCAGTGTTAAATCTATTGGATAGGATAAAAAAGTCGACACAGTTGGGTTGAAAAACACGATTGATGTTAGGTTTTCCGGCGAATGTTTTGTTCCAAACAAAATGCGCTAAATGCATAGTGTTGACAATATTCTCTTAACGGTGTACTATAATAAATTTGAATAGCCTGCTTGTCACCGTATTCAGTAAAACTTTTGAATGTAATTTGTTAGTTAAACGTTTTCTAAATTTCAAAACTAGACAATAACTTAACTAGAATTTCTTTGAGAAATGCTTCAAAAACAAAAAAAATTAACGAAAAGCAGAGTCCCGCGCAGTTTCCTTTAAGAAGAGCTTCTGCAGGAAATTGTTGACCCTGTTAACCAACTACTTCTTTCCGTTCTACATACAGTTAAGTTGAAAAAAATATTAAATCTCTAAAATATTAAATGTTTAGCAAACTACATGCTTTGAATGTCAGAAATTCGAATGGCCACGAATAAATAGACACAATTCGTGTGCACATTCATAAAATCAGATTTCAGCCTCAAGGTTAACAGGTTATAGAAAATTAACAGACAATTTGGCAATAACACAATCAACAAAGACAAAATAACTGAAGAGTATCAAAAATGCATAGAATCAAGGAAAGCAAAGCAAATCGGCTTCAACTGTAAGCAGCACTAATTAGCCCATATAATTAGCATTTATTTTAACAAAGATAGAAATTAGCATCGCTTAAATTCTGCGCATACAGTTATTGTCTCAAAATACGCACAATTTCTCAAGATAAAAATAAAACTGCATCCATAAATGCTGTCAATTTTCACGAGTAACATGCGTGAACGCGAAACAAGAACGTATAGTATGCCGATCATAACTGAGCAAATATCGTTCATGAAAAAAATAGCAGATCAAAAAACATAGCAGATAAAATGCACATCTTCAAATAAAACGACGCACGTCTATCTTGCATAACAAACGATCTAAAAATAGGTGTTCATTCAATTGAAACATGACTAGCAAAGGAAACGTATTACGATAGTTTTTGCTAATCCACCTGAATGCACGAAGGAACCGTTCAGGTTGCTAAATTTCATTTGCAATTTCATTCAATAGGTACTTTGTACCGCCAATATATATATATATATATATATATATATATATATATATATATATGAAAACAATAAGGTACAATTATGTATTAGGTGTTGCGCACCTAGTAACAAATTTGTTCACTTATGAGCAGAAGGAAAAACCGAAGACAGCATGAAAGGAAGGTATAATCTCGTGCACATTCGTTTCGTGCTTACTGGCGACTCATCAGTAGGAGCCGGTATTACGCCCTTTACCACTATATATTTGGGTGATGAATGTGGGAAAATATTAAGGTACAATCTTCTGGACGAATGTGAAAACCTGCAGTAGTGAAGCTAGCATCATCTAAAGTCTCGACAATGCGAATTCAACGCCAACTCATTCTTATATATATATATATATATATATATATATATATATATATATATATATATATATATATATATATATATATATATATATATATATATACAACATGAACAGACAGTATAATCTCTTGCACAATTGTTTCGTGCTTACTGGCAAAATAACTGGAGAGTATCAGAAACGCTTAGAAGCAAGGAAAGCAAAGCATATTGGCTTCAACTGTAAGCAGCATTAATTAGCCCATATAATTAGCATTTATGTTAACAGAGATAGAATTTTACATCGCTTACATTCTATGCATACATTTATCGTCTCAAAATACGCACACTTTAAGAAGAAAAAAAATTGAATCCATAAATGCTTTCAATTTGCACGAGGAACAAGCGTGAACGCGAAGAAAGAACAAATAGTAAGCCGATCACAACTAAGCAATTCTCGTTCATTAAAATAATTGCAGATAAAGTGCACATCCTCAAATAAAACGGTCCACATTTACTTTGCATACAAATCAATCTCAAAAATCGGTCTTCAATCAATTAAAGCAGAGCTAGTAAAGGAAACTTGTTACAAAAGTAATTGCGTAGTCCAGCTGAATGCACGGAGGGACCAATAAACTGCTCTTCAATAAGGACGAAACCGATCTAGTTGATAAATTGCATTTGCTATTTCATGCAATACGTACCTTATATATGAATATATATATATATATATAATACGTATATATATATATATATATATATATATATATATATATATATATATATATGCTTGTGTGTGTGTGTGCGCGTGTGTGCGTAAAAAAGGGTACAATTCCATTAATAACAAAGTTAACAATGGCCACTTATTTCGAGACTGCATAACTTCACTTTACAATCTTTCATTTATATACATCCTGGGTTTTCATTTGATTATGTTGGTGGCAACTAGTCTGACTCGGTTTTACTTCTATTTCTTGTTTTGGCTGATTAGTAAGTGTACATGCGTATGTACCTGTGTGTGTACGATTGCGTCTAAAAATATTTCCGCTGTAGTTCAGAGAGATGTCTGAGATCTGGTCATTCTTTTACAGATGGATTGAGAGTTAACCAACTTTACGCATTGTCGACAAATTTTATTTTTCTGAGTGTTGTCTTTCGTTTCGGTTTGGTCCTCAATTTTGTTCTATCCACTTGGTAATAGCGCAGGGTATGCGGATTGCAGTGCTGCATGCTCATACTGATTTGACAGTTCTGGTGCCGTATTTGCAGATGTTTTTCCCCTTCAGTTTGTTGCTAATCCTATCGACTGTTTTTTGCGTTTGGTCGAGAGGCGTTTGGCCTTGTCTCGGATATATAGTATATATATATATATATATATATATATATATATATATATATATATATATATATATACTCAAAATCATACCCAGTTGGCATGGTGTCCGTCCTATAATAGCAGAATTTGGACTGCTATTTGGGCGTTTAAATCGAAAACGATACCCAACGTATTCCACTTGAAGGGAAGACTGGCGAAAAAACACGAGTTGACGCATAAGGGAAAATTGTATACAATGCTTGACACCGCGTCGTTGGGAATAAGCTGCGAAACTGGAAAAATGCACGATTTTCTATCCTCGTTGTGCCTTTCCTGGCAACTATTTATATGCGCCGAATTAGGACGACACCAGTCTCGAAGATGAACTGTATTTCCTATTAAATGCTATTTTTAGATTATAGTGGCAAGGTACATATATATATGATAAATTGCAGATTGAAGGTAGTTACAAGCGTCAAATCAATTGTGTACCTCTAAAAATCTGTATAACTTCTCTCATATAAAACGTATCTATGCAATAATCAGAACAAACTGGCTCCAATAGTAGAGTTGAACCAAAAATAAAATAAAGCAAATGTATCAATGACCTACACAAATTTATTAAAAAAGATGTATGAGGCACCCTTAATCATCCATGAAACAATGAATTTAAATTAAAAGAACTCGTGGTTACCCTTTAGAGATGCCAGCAACAAATCGTGGTGCTCAACTGGCCACGAATATGCAAAGGAAAAACGTTTATTCGGGCAGGACGTCAAACCATATTTATTCACGATTCATTGAAAGCAACAGAAGCAAACAAGTTATTAACGCCAAATCCAGAATTGTAAAACACATTGGAATAAGGAAATATCCCCAAAAGCTAGGAAGAACGACCGGCTTGGCAGCTACCTAGCAGCGAAAGTATCCACATCAATATCAGACATGTATACTTTAAGCTAACAGATCAGATGCAGAGCCCAGATAAGCAATTTTTTCCTACAAAATGAAGAGCCGGATTTTAGAGAGAGAGCGACAACAAACAACACCATGCAAAACTTACGATTGTTTAGTCACTTCAAAGACAAAACTACTCACACATGGCATATATTGTATAACCTCAGAAAATTTTCATTTATTTATTCACCCGGAAAACCATGTACATTTACCACGTAGGTGAAGCTTTTGCGTATTTAGTCTTAATTAAAACATTTCCATGAAGAACTTCACAAATAAATTTACCAACGAGAGGATTACATATATATATATATATATATATATATATATATATATATATATATATATATATATAAGAATGAGTTGTAACTTTACGTCGAATGCGATACGGAATAAGATCCACAAGAAGGAATATTTGGCCGAAAAACATTATTTTCTGTATAACAGAATAGCCGCTTGCATGAACGAACAAACATTAACAAAACTGTATTATTTTATTCACCTGTAAATAAATGTGCTCTTAACATGTATTTTTAACATCTGCGTAGTAAGGTATATTCAAATTATATTTTATTACGAATTCAACAAATAAGTTAACTTCGATTAAACTTTGTATTTCCTCCATCGAAAAGAAAGCCGAAATAAAAGTTTTACAAAATTATATTGGCAGGATTATTCTATTTTGTATAAACGAAAAATTGCATACGAAGGCAGACGCTAATAGTTAAGTTCACCGATTTTGTAATATATTTAGGCCCTCAGCAAGAACTACGAAGACATGAAGCAGCCGAAGCTCTAGCAACGGCTTATTCTCCTCAGAGTCATGTAACAAATCTTCTGCATCACCCACATACATAGTTCAGTTACATACAAACTCCAATTTTTAGGCCAGTCTTTCTATCAGGTGCAGACTTTTAGGGGCATCGCTTTCGATCCACGGTTCCACACAACCACCATCGACTTGCCATAATTGAACATACGCTATGTCATATGGCGAAGTTATACTGAATCGGCAGGATTTTTCCTGTTTATATTTTTTGTGTAAACAAAACATTGCGCACAAAGCAGACGCAATTAGTCAAGTTCATCAGTTTCGAAATTTTTACACACTCAAAAATTACCTTCAAACGCTGCCGTAGCCATGGCCAATACCACGACACATTTGCTTCGACGTCATGCAACTCATTCACTGTATTTCATGCGTAGCATACCTTGCATCGCTTTCGATACAAAATTCATACTAGACACCCTCGATCTGTCATTGTAGAGCGGACTACGTCATCCGAGTAAGTGATATTTAGTTAAAGCATATTGAAAGTGTTTTATGTTTATAGATTGTAAGAAAAAACACATAATCGAACTGAATAGCGACTATAATGCATAAAATAGACCATTTTCAGCTATTTCTATTCACTTACCAAGTAACTGCTAAAATTTCTTCGGCCGGGGCTCCAGCCATACCAGATGGTCTCAGTCTTGCGACCAACCCATTCAATAACTCAAGCGGCGTACTACATGCAATTGCCAATTACATGCGATCTTATATTTTTAGTCATTCATTACTTGAGATGCAACATTTTTAGCACCGCTTTAGATCTGCGGTTCCAACTAGCCACCCGCAATGTGTAATTATAGGCCAGACATAAAGGCCACCTAGGGAAGTGATGTTTAATTAAGGTATTATGACGTGGGTGGACTTGAAAATATGCGAAAAACCTACAAAACGCTTTTCACTTTTAATTCTGGTTAGGTGGGCGAGCAAATTCTCTTATTTCCAAGCCCAACGAAAATTAGTATTTAGCAATGTTTCTTCTATGTGAACATTTAGAACTAGTATTTTTGTTGTTCATTTATTTAGAAAAAACTTATGATATTTTCACATTTGCTAGCGTATGCAATGCTTATTTTATACTAAAAAGTTATTTAATAAAATACTGGATTAAACAGCCTCCATTGAATATCACTTTCCCAGGTGGCATTGTGCTTACCCTATAGTGCGAGACAAGGGGTGACCTATCGGAACTTTACTTCGATATTAAATAGTCTTCGCCTGAAAGAAAGACAGGCCAAATGCTTAAGGTGAAATATAACTGCAAAATTTTAGTTAGAGCATGGCTTGGATTGCGCAGTGCATGGGTACAAGAATTGGAAGGAAATGTGCCCCAGTTCGAGCCTTGCCGGACAATTCTGGCATGTAATCCAGAAGTACCAAACAAGGACGAAACTAGTCTACTTGATTAGCAGCATATTATTCCGCATGCAATGTTTAATTTATACTAACAATATATATGAGTTATTTGGTTACTTGACAAAAATTTGTACACTCCGAAGTTTAAGTTTTTATGAAGTGCTTGATTGAACTTGCGTTCGATTGTTTCCGAAAGCAAAATGAAACTTCAACAAGATGTTGCCTGTTGGATACAAAAGAGTTATGTTTTGTAGTTAATATCTTCTTTGAGAAAACTTGGTTAACTAAAAAGGGCATGAAAGTAAAAATGTCAAGAATGGGAGAATGAAAATGGCAGATTAAGGGCAATCAGATAATATCAAGAGGGCTATAGAGGCAAAATGAAATTTACAATAGAAATTTAATTTTGAAGAGAGAAGACTGGATTAAAAAGAAGACGACAAAGTGGAAGAAAATTTTTGCATGGAAGATTACAATTTATATACAGACGGATATCAATAAATATTCACAAGGATAGGTTATCCAAAAAGGAATACTAAAATAAATTCAGATAGAAGAACAGAGAAAAGAAAAGGGAGGTTAAGATAGAACAAATTTTACACAAGTATGCCATAATTTGGCACTTTATTAAATTCAAATTAAGCTCAAATAACAATTGTCCAATGAAGAACAATTTTGTTCTGTGAGCAGTAGTAGATTCTTAATTTAATTCGAGAGGGTCATGAAAGATAAGTACTGTTTTTTGTTAATAGAAAATAACATATCTTATTTCGTACCTAAGGACATCCTGTATTTAAATATTTTCATATAGAGTTAAGTCGAAAATATTCAATGTATGGTAAGACTAGTCGTATGCGTTTCCTTGTTTTCCAGTGCACACACTGGCCCATTGAAAACGAGCGATATGTCGTAATTTCATACACAATGGTGGCCTTGAAAGTAACACTTATCCAGTATACCTTAGTCTATTTATATAATTTAATGAAAACTCAAAAAATTGCAAATATTGTCACCTTTCAACCCTACTTGGTCACTAACAGAGAATGACGGAAGACAGCCTGACAGAGATAAATCCAGAGTTTACCTTCGTGAGATGATGACGTCCATGGCAGTCAATACATACAAAAACGGCAGTTTTAGTGATAAAAAAATAATGCGGTTGTTGTATTTTTCCAGAATGTAACTTTAATTTGGTTAACAGTGCCAATGTAAATTAACAACTAGCTCATATCAGTCGTGGGTTAGTGCCGATCTGCTCACAGGGCCAACAGTGGCTACAGTAAAGCGCAACCATTTCACTCTTCCGAAGTAAGCCTCTAAATGGGTTCCAATTAATTTTTTTAAACTGCCAACATTTTAGGTCTCTTTTCGAGAATAGAGTTTATTCGGACTTGTAGCCTGTTTTACTATATAGATTTAGCTAAATGCGTTTCCAAACAAAATTGACATTTCAGTTTAGCCGCAAATTAGCAGTCTCTAGCACATCATATATCCAACTAAATATAATTATTTATTCTTGTCTTCTGTGTAAGCTATTTAAAATATTTATATATACAAATATTGTAGAATTACATTCATAATTTGTGAAATGGCACATGAGATTACTAGGGACAAGTACTGTACTTCAGGCTTCCGCAACGATGTCACCATTATCGTGTAATGCCAGTCTGTCATGCTATAAAAATAACTAAGAAAAGTCGAAATAAGTAGTTACGGTTAATTTATGTTCGCTTAGCCATAAGAAAAATGTCTCCATATCAGATATAAATGTATGAATCTCGAATTGAAGACGGCTTATGCAATACATAGTTTAGCTTCGAATGTGGAAAACTTTCCAGATTCAAAAAAGCACGGGCGACACATTACTAGACAACATTCAAATTATAAGCCTAGGCCATCTTACTTGTATTCTTAGCGTAAGGTAATCATTTGTAAAATTAAAAACAAACAAATGCTAAGATCAATACATGCGAGCCTGCTAAAAAATACGAGCCACATATCTGATTTGAAATATCTTATAAAGGTGTTGCAGATAGCCAATTAGCTGTCATGCTCTCAGGCTGATCGTGGAAGATCAACTCTTCAATACGGGTGAATTACGACAGTTTTCCAAACTTGTGTGATTGGTCAAATAAACCAGGAATGATATTCACATCATGTTTGAAATCTTTATTTAGAAAATTTTATTTCCATCCGCACAATCAATGTTTGCACATGTGCGGTGGCATCTACTGCATAGAAATTGTGACGACGTGAGAACTGCATATCAGATGATGCACAACTCGTACAAGCGTTGCGACATGATTCGCATTGGTAAGTTTGCTGTTGTGTTCTGATGATAGCCATCGACTGCAGAAACTTTATCAAAATGTGTTATTGCTGGTAGCTTTACTAGACTATGTGAATGGTTAAATCGACTTGTCAGGGTATTACTGGCAATATCACACTTTAAAAAAAACAATACCGATTGTCATAGGAACTAGAATATTTGTAAATATTGCTTATAAATACCAATTTTTTTCTTCCTTATCATATTCAACATAAAAACTTTTAAGCAATTAAAATTACTCGAGGCGAGATTGGGTTTTTTAATCCATGTCAAGAAACTCCGAGGAACTAACAGCAACAGGATGATGGATATTCATAAAGTCTCTGACTGATTTCCTCTGTTTTGGTTACTAGCCACAAAAAGAAATCGATGGGGGTGTAAACGTACTTCTTTATAAGTGTACATATGTATCGATTGGATTTCCCGTTTTCAACCCTAAGTTAATAACCTTGGAAAACTTATATTTTATCAAAGCATTTGCATTTTAAAACTTTTAACATAAAGCATATTACCGTTAATCACAGCGATCAAAGCAAATTAACGCGAAAATATGAACAATATTATATTGTCCTAAATAATTTTCTCAATTTAACCTTAAATCTAGGTTAACATATTTTCCATTTACAAGTTAACAACTGAATTCAGTACATAAAACTTTGGTTCCAATTGTATATTTTATCCCCAGGAGAAAATTTACTGTCACAAAACGTTAGTGATTATATGAATAATTGGAAATAACCATTGTTAAGACAATGTAATAAGATAACATTTAATAACGTTTTAGTAGTAATTTACACAGGTTAATTACAGGGAATTCTACAGCTTACTAAACTTTTCTATTCTTATAAAAAGCATAATTTATTTTAAAGAACATAAAAAAATGAAATGGGCAAAGTTAGACTAATGTCTGACTTTACCTGCACAGGTTGTTCATTTCCAAATTCAAGTCATTAATCATTCCAACTCAAAACCATACATCTTTAAATTCAGGCTTTAATAAAAAACTGCAGTTTACTCTGATAATTCCAATCTTAAGTTTTAACAATTTAATAAATACCATGCATTTGTTGTTAAGTTTACTTTTGTCGTCACTTCTAAAATGAGATGAAATCCTCTTTTTAATGTTTGGAGGAAAAATGCCATTAGTATAACGTATATATTCGAAACAAAGAGCATTTTACAATAAAAGCAACTGGGGAAAAAAGCGAATTTCTCCATAATAGCTAAGAAACGAAAATGCATAATGCGGAAGCGCGCTGTTGCAATATCCTTTCTCTGCAATTGTATTTAAAAGAATAAATCATGTATAGAATAAAACAATTATTATAAAGCGGGTATGTAAAACACAGTCATAAAAGGATATTTCCTTTTTGCCAGCTCTCATCTCGCAATTAAAACAAATAATGTCAATGCTCAACACTCCATTGCACAAATTGGTGATAGAACTAAAAGCAATCCAACAACCAGCACAAAAAGAAATGTCAAACAATAGCACTCACCATGAATTTGTCTTTCCAGATAAAGTAAAACCGTATAGTATACAGAATTTTTTTTAAATCGTTAGACAAAACAATCGTTTCTCTCTACAGGTTCTTCGATAGGAAACATTCATCAATCTCAATATCTACAAATCATCTAAGGATTTTCCACAGCAAGTGAACTAGAGATGTTCAATTCGCTTTCAATGACCGCTATTTCATATAAATCAATGTAGTGTCGACGTACGATCCGTTAGAAAGTCATCTAGCTGATGTCTTTATGTTTTATCTGGAAACATCAAGATTGCAAGCAATCATGGAAAAATGTGGCCATACTCAGATTAGGTAATTTGTTCCCAATAAGGACGAAACCGGTCTATTGGATGAATTGCCTTTTCTACACGATACAATTCTTAATTTATACTGGCATATGTAAGTAATTAATGGGTCAGGTGTTTATATCAATACCGCAACCTTGATTGTAATGATTGTTATCACCACCCGCGCAACCAATGTTCGTTTAATTATATAAATGTTCATTTCAATACCACTTCCCAATGTAATGTGGTGTCTGTTCAGTAATGACAGATTGGGCATGGTTAGTTGGAACTTTGGGTCTAAATGGATATCATATGAGCTCCACCTAAAGGAAAAATTGACTAACCAAGTTACATTAGTTAGTATATAACTGAAAATTGTGTGGTGTAGTGTGCGGCAGGATAGCTCAGTGGTTAGAGCACCAGATTCCGAAGCAGACGTGCACAGGTTCGTATCCTGTCCGCGGCAAATTCTGGCCAGTACTTGATGAGTTCCCAATAAGGACGAAACCGGTCTACTGGATGAATTGCCTTTTCTACACTATACAATTCTTAGTTTATACTGACATATGTAAGTAATTAATGGGTCAGGTGTTTATATCAAGACCGCAACCTTGATTATAATAATTGTTATCACCACCCGCGCAACCAATGTTCGTTTAATTATATAAATGTTCATTTCAATACCACTTCCCCATTTAATGTGGTGTCTCTTCAGTAATGACAGATTGGGCATGGTTAGTTGGAACTTTGGGTCTAAATGGATGCCATATGAGCTCCACCTAAAGGAAAAATTGACTAACCAAGTTACATTAGTTAGTATATAACTGAAAATTGTGTGTAGTGTAGTGTGCGGCAGGATAGCTCAGTGGTTAGAGCACCAGATTCCGAAGCAGACGTGCCCAGGTTCGAGTCCTGTCCGCGGCAAATTCTGGCCAGTACTTGATGAGTTCCCAATAAGGACGAAACCGGTCTACTGGATGAATTGCCTTTTCTACACTATACAATTCTTAGTTTATACTGACATATGTAAGTAATTAATGGGTCAGGTGTTTATATCAAGACCGCAACCTTGATTATAATAATAGGTAATTTGGTGACGCCTCATAATCTCAAATGAGGATGTCGAAACAAATAGCATGCTTAAAGATTTAAACTACGTGGACTATAAGATTCAGTTTACTTTCGAGCAAGAAAGACTCAGTCTAACGCAATAATTTTCCTCGACGCAATACTGTTTACACAGAAATTTTACAAAAGAGAAATCTGATAGCCATTTATCTGACAGAATAATGAAAATCAGTTTTGACGAATTTCAACGACCGTAAATGGCTGAAAGTAGCTATATTAGAAAACGGGTTTCTCCGAAATTTTTGTTGAAGCAAACAAGAAACATAGACAACGACAAAATAGCAACGCAGCTGCACCCAACCAAAAGAAGAGATGTATAATAAAACGAAAATTGGTTGCGCTGTCGGTTATAGCAATTTCTTTAACCAAGGTTGCGATCTTGATATAAACACCTGTCCCATTAGGCATATGCATTTTTTCAGATTAAATTAAGTAATTTATAGTGTAGATAAGGCAATTCATCCAGTAGACCGGTTTCGTCTCTATTAAGAACTAATCACGGCAGGGTGGTTCAGTAGTTAGAGGACCAGATTCAGAAGCAGATGTGCCCAGGTTCGAGCCCTGTCCGCGATAAATTATGGACAGTACATGATGTGTTCCGAATAAGAACAAAACTAATCTAATTGGTGAATTGCTTTTACTACAATAAACAATACTTAGTTTATACTATCAAATGTATGTGCATAGATGGTCAGGCGTTTTTATAAAAGTCGCAAACTTGATTGAAACAAAAGAAGAGATGTGTCAGTAGATCTTGTAAAGGGGACACATCGTCAGAATTACCTTCTCGAAGAATAAAATAACAGTGAATTCTCATAAACCTGATAAAGAACTTAGGCTAGTTTATACTACAAAGCGCCTACTTTATTTATATGCAAAGTATAAGCTCCCTCCAATCGAACAAACTAGCACTTTTAAATACTGTTTGTTGCGGAGAACTAATATATATGCAAGTATGCATTAGGTGTTGCGAACCTGGTAACAAATTAGTTCAGCTGTGACCAGAAGGATAAACCAAAGGCAGCATGAATGGAGAGTATAATCTCATGCACATTCATTTGGTGCTTACTGGCGACTCATCAGTAGGAGCCGGTATTACGCACTTTAACCACTATATATTTGGGTGAAAAATGTGGGATAGTAGGACGGTACAATCTCCTAGACGAATGTGTAAACCTGCAATAGTGAAGTTAACATCATATAAAGTCTACGACAACGCGACTTCAACGCTAACTCACTCTCTATAATATATATACAGAGTCTGTAAAGGATACTAACACTATGGCTATTGTGTTAGTAACTGATACCTTTTTTTGAAATCGATGAGTACCGGATACTAACACTATGGTTTCCGAGTCGGTACATGATACCAACCTGATGGATATCAATTTATGCTAAAGTTCACCCAAATTGAGAATTACAACAATTTCCGAACACCTGTTACTCCATTTAATCGATACACTCTGGCCTTGATCGATATCAGTTATCACATTTCGCGGTAAGCATGACATCATTCAATTCAATATATAACTGTTTGTTGCGGAGAACTAATATATATGCAAGTATGTATTAGGTGTTGCGAACCTATAGCACAAACTAACACTTTATTTATACAAATATGAAGGCTATTTAGTGCGCTATACAGGCTGGACCAAGTAATTACTAAAGAGGCGAATATTTTAGACAAATATTTTAGACTAAACACAGCTGGAATCGTGCAGAACACCTCGAGAATAGCTGAACACAATGTCAGTTAAAATCAAACTCAAAATTAGGCGGATTTCAACGTATTGTTCAGGGCAAACCATGATATAGATTTACGCACAGCAGCTGCTGTTTTATGAAATTTCCCCTAATGCTCGAAGAATAAAATAACAGTGAATTCTCATAAACCTGATAAAGAACTTAGGCTAGTTTATACTACAAAGCGCCTACTTTATTTATATGCAAAGTATAAGCTCCCTCCAATCGAACAAACTAGCACTTTTAAATACTGTTTGTTGCGGAGAACTAATATATATGCAAGTATGCATTAGGTGTTGCGAACCTGGTAACAAATTAGTTCAGCTGTGACCAGAAGGATAAACCAAAGGCAGCATGAATGGAGAGTATAATCTCATGCACATTCATTTGGTGCTTACTGGCGACTCATCAGTAGGAGCCGGTATTACGCACTTTAACCACTATATATTTGGGTGAAAAATGTGGGATAGTAGGACGGTACAATCTCCTAGACGAATGTGTAAACCTGCAATAGTGAAGTTAACATCATATAAAGTCTACGACAACGCGACTTCAACGCTAACTCACTCTCTATAATATATATACAGAGTCTGTAAAGGATACTAACACTATGGCTATTGTGTTAGTAACTGATACTTTTTTTGAAATCGATGAGTACCGGATACTAACACTATGGTTTCCGAGTCGGTACATGATACCAACCTGATGGATATCAATTTATGCTAAAGTTCACCCAAATTGAGAATTACAACAATTTCCGAACACCTGTTACTCCATTTAATCGATACACTCTGGCCTTGATCGATATCAGTTATCACATTTCGCGGTAAGCATGACATCATTCAATTCAATATATAACTGTTTGTTGCGGAGACCTAATATATATGCAAGTATGTATTAGGTGTTGCGAACCTATAGCACAAACTAACACTTTATTTATACAAATATGAAGGCTATTTAGTGCGCTATACAGGCTGGACCAAGTAATTACTAAAGAGGCGAATATTTTAGACAAATATTTTAGACTAAACACAGCTGGAATCGTGCAGAACACCTCGAGAATAGCTGAACACAATGTCAGTTAAAATCAAACTCAAAATTAGGCGGATTTCAACGTATTGTTCAGGGCAAACCATGATATAGATTTACGCACAGCAGCTGCTGTTTTATGAAATTTCCCCTAATGCTCGGCTAAATAAACATGATTTGAATTTAAAATGTGTGCGCAAATCAATGTGCACGCTTCCCGCTTCCCGTTTTTATTTACGTATTATTTTTATCTATCTTAAGAGACTGAAAAATTGCGAAACTAGACGCTTTAATATTAGCTGATCGTTTTTGTGACTAAAACTGGATTTGGTCCGATAGTTTTTTTTGCAGGAGCTAATTTGGATACCATTACTCGTATCACTCATCGGTCCACAGTGCATAAAACTCCGCTTTATATCCAAATATAACTGAATACATAAGGTATCCGATTCAGCAGTCGAGTTACTTTGGTGAAAAAGAAATGTCTTTTTAAAAACTATTTTATACAACTGCTTGTTAAAAACAATATTCTTCCATCAATGAGGTGTGTCTTAATTCAGATTACAAATGCAAAATATTTTTTGAAATTTGATTGCGGAATGCCAGCTTCATAGTTTCCAATGCCGCGTTTTGCGTACGCGGGTTCTAGCTTTGCACAGACAGTTTCACAAAGATCCGATTGATCACAATTTCCATTTCCTTTTCGTCTTCGATCGGGCTGGGTTTGTATTCGTCCAAATGGAAATGCGGTTCTATCACAGACTGAACTGAAGTTTACACACTAAAAAAGCAATTTCTACATGAACTGAATTTAGTTTTTTAAGTGTGTAGGTGTGTGGTAGTGTGTGGCCCACTGAGTGTACGCTTCACGCTCCCTATGCGTTGTTGTATGATGTGTGCATTTAGCCAAACTTGATCCCCTTAGATGTCTAAAGTGTAAATTAAAAAGAACCAGATCATTCTGTCGAGTTGAGATCTGGCTAAAAATGCCATCTAAAACAATTTTACACAAATCTGCATTGAAGTAAATCTATGCTCGAACAAAAAAAGCGTTCCCGATTCAATCAAATAAGTTTTGTGGGGTTGGCGTTTATGTTGATTGGCCAGTTAAACGAAGATAAAACGGTGTTGCATCCAAGAAAGAGGTGCATATTAGATGTATCGGATGAACTTAGTTTTAATTTGGAAAGAATGCGGTTTATGGTGTTTTACCATATATGCAAATGACGAATCAAAATAAAATTGAAACAATTTTAAAAGGACAAGTAACAAGAATGCCTTAGGCGTTTTCATTCAACGCATTATTGACAACAGTGTGTTGCAGGTATTAAAAAACTAATTAATAATACAAGCCCTATTGGTGTGTATAAATTATTTAGCTCAACTTTTAAAGATCGTGATATAGATTTTGAGGAAGAAGTTAAATGGTTAGTTGAATAAAAAGACGACCAAGCTGAAAATAGCGTTGAATATTAAGAAAATGGTCTCAAACAACTTTAAACGACCAAGCTTTACATCTTAAATTGCTTAAATGCACGAAGTAGCGTGCTTTGGCAAGCAACATTTGAATAAACTTAATGAAAGCAGTTAAAATTCTGACATAAAAATATTGCGCCCTGAGAAATGTAAAAAGCCTTGTGACATTAGGCGTGTCAGATGATATACAACAAATAGAAAGCATTTTACCCGATGAAACAAACTCTGCGCCTTAAGACAAAATAGACAAATTGAAGCTTAAGGAAGTAACAAAACGGTGATCGAATCCAGTTTCATTAATAAAAGACTGCACAGAAACTCAGAACGCTTCGATGATCTACAACAAAAATGTTTACCTATTAGACAAGTATGATCAATTAACAATTATCTGTCATATGCACTGGTCGAATTAATAGCATACTTAAATTGTTGCTTGAATTGCAAAAATCCTTTATTTATATCAAGTTTGCGATCAATCCTATCGTATCTAATCAGTCACAAACTTGGTAAAAAGAACTGGTTTCAGAACCCGTGCAATCAATGCTTTTTTAATTGTTCACTAAAGAAACTATTATTTATATAAATAAAGTTTGCGATCTTAATGTAAATATCATTCTCATTAAATACATACAATTTTCAGCATTAACAGAGCATTGTCTAATGTAGAAAATAAATTCATACAGAAGACCGGTTTCATCCTTTTTGGGAACTCTACATGCACTGTCCAGATTCTGCCGAGTAAGGGGCTCGAATCTGGGCTACCCAGCCTACTCTACATCATACAATGCCTAGTTTATACTGAAAAAAGGATGCCAATAATGTTACTGGTGTTTACATCAACATAGCAAACCTTGATTTAAATAATTGTAAAGAAACAGTTCGGTTGCAAATTCAACGAACATTGGTTTCGTGGGCTGTGACAAAAATTATTATAATCAAGTTGGCGATCTTGATATAAACACCTGATCCATTAACTACATACCATTTACAGTATAAACTACGACTTGTATAGTGTAGAATACCCAATTCACCCAGTAGACCGACTTCATCCTTATTGCCGCAGGTAGCTCAGTTCTTAACGCCCTAGATTCCGAAGCAGACGTTCCCAGGTTCGAGCCCTGTTCACGGCAAATTCTGGACAATACGTGAAGAGTTCCCAATAAGGACGAAACCGGTCTATTCGATGAATTACCTGTTCCACACTACACGATACTTAGTTTATACTGGCAAATGCACGTACATAATGGGTCAGCTTTTAATATCAAGATTGAAACCTTGATTATAAAGTAATTGTTATTACCCCCGCGCAACGAATTTTCGTTTAACTATTTTAAATGATAATAAATAATTGTTTCTACGCAATGCTAAATTTTCCTTAGAAGGCTAGCCATTAAAAAAAGGGTAAACTATACTCTATTTAAAATGATAACGGTGAGCCAACGAATTTCTCCTGGTAACGATAAATTGCTCAACAGAAGTGAAAAAGGTAAGGTTTAGGTAACGCGGCTTTAAAAAAAAGACAGTAATATATACGCATCAGAGTAGATTTCAAAACGTCTCACCTGATCAGATGTATAAACTTGTTCGTCATCAAAAGAAGCCAGCTATTGTTAACCGGCGTACGTGTATGCCTGGAAATAGAGAAAAATAAGAATAAATAGAGAGGCAATGAGAAAGAAGCGGTTCTCGTATGCGATAAAATTCATTTTAAATTAACTCGTGGAAGGGATACTATGAATTTTATTAAAGCTCGCGTCCTATTAGGATTGTTTAATTGTGTAGACTATATACTCGTGGAAAAGAATGCAGAAATTTTAATTTATTAATAGCAAAATAAGTGTACATCCGACATTTCCAGTCAAGCACAAGGCATGCAAGACTGTTAGAGGAAGAGCCACAAATTTAATTTTGCATAACTTCTATATTTATAGCAGTCTACAGAAATTACGGTAAAAGAAGAATTTATTCAATAGCTCGGCATAGATTATGCACCACTTACTCAAACTGTGTGAGCAACGATTCATGAACGAGTGTTTCCGAATCCGTCAAGCACAGGCTTTTACAGCGAGCTAATAAGATTCGAACATTCTCCTCTCTTGACTTCATGCGGCGCAGTGGTAAGTAGTGTACATAGATAAAAGCACAAAATCAGACAAGAAAAAAAATTTAATTCCAACTTCTGCAATTTCATATATTATACAGGTGCTAAGATTTATTTCAACAAAATTGACTGGCACAACATGATGGAAAAACGCACGCTTTCTGGCATAAGACTGACATAGTTTGCGCGAGTTATGCAAAGGGTTGTATACTAAACTTGGTAAAAACTAAAACTTTACAGGTTTTCGAAAAAGCTGAAACGACGGAGATGTGGATGCGATTACTTGTAATAAATCATAAGCGATAACATGAACCAACAGCAGGCGCAATGGTTTCAAAAAATCAACTTCGTAAACATTTGCTAAAGACAAATCTCCATAGGAACACAAATGTCCGGTCATTATCGATACGGCTTCTAGACCCTATCATTAGTTAATAGATTCTTAGGCGATGCTTTCGGCGCAACCGCTTTTTCGGTGCAGTATATTCAATACCCTGTCGTACAGTTTTCTTAATACATACAATAAGGCTTGTACAGTGTACAGGAGTCGTCGTATTTTCCACGAACTGAAGAGTTTTAACCATACCTGATCTGAAACCGAATATGACTGAATATGTTTCCCAGACGTAGCATTCAAAGTAATTACTAAATGTAAAAACAAAAGGGAGCTAGCCACATACGAAGCCTTATGGATAAACAAATTGCAGCCGGATTTATGTAAGCAGAAGAAGCACGTACAAGCATTGCGCTTGAACTGGATGTGACGCACACAATTTGATTGGTTTCTATTTTCCACACTCTCTCTATGTTCAAATATTTCTATCTTGTTTTGCTTTCCAATTTATATATAAAGATATGTTCATGAGTAGATATTTGAGAAGACCATGCGAAAGAAAATTTTCATATATCTGATAAAATTTCTTTTTGTTTTTTATAAGAAATTTACAATATGAATTTTATTAAAGCTCGCATTTCAAAAGGCTATATATATATATATATATATATATATATATATATATATATATATATATATATACTGATTGACAGAGATGAAATCACAATGGGTATGTAGCGTATTTAGACAGGTTAAGTTATGCTATTTTCTATTTTAGCATAGAAAATGACGTGCTCAACATGAATTTAGGTTTTAAAGTTCCTTCAGAGTCACGAGCCGTTTAAACATGCCTACTTGAAAGATATATTTCAATCATAAATATGCTTGCCTGGTGTATTGGAAAAAGAATACTCCGTAGAAAATGGAACTTATTTATTGCCATTTCCAAAACTTGACTGATTATTTTGTCATTAAATGTATGATCTTGCTCAATTTGACAATAGTTCTACTACCAAATGAATTAAAAAATTGCCAAAGTTGATGTTCCAATATTACCTGATCCGTTTTGTGACTAACACATTGACTGTGTTCTAATTGTTTTTTTTCGTTGTAGATAGTGTGTATTCCATTCTCAGAATCCTTCGTCGGTCCACTGTACATCACACGTCCTAGAAACACGATAATTAAATAACTTGCTGCATTAGCTTGTTTCTGCAACTTGTGATGTACAGTGGACCGACGAAGGATTCCGAGAATGGAGTTCGAAATATGCACAACGAACAAAACAACTGGCATGAAGTAAACACCAATCCCATTGTATTTAACCAGTGTTTACTTCAAGCTCGCAAACTTGATTTAAAGAATTGTTACCACCACCCGCGCAAACAATTATTGTTAAAACAACTGGCACTCAGCCTGTGCTAGTCACAACCTAGATCAGGCAACTAATGATTCCAGTGCTTGCTCTACCTTAAAGTGTCCAGTTTCACATCACACCTGAGGAATTAGTTGATTTCAAAGATTAGTTTTTTTCCCAAGTTGTATTGGAAAAAGATACGTACCTTTTAGGTAAATTGATAAAAAATTTAAACGCACTCGCTGATTGCGCCCATTCTGGTAATATCTGTAAACATAGATAACGACATTCTAATAATGGCGTTCACAGTTTCAACAAAGGTACTGACCATTGAGAATTGCGACAATCTCCGTCGATTTTAACTCATGATTAATTGCCTTTCTTAAATATCTTTCCATAGGCATAGATTTTTGTAATTATTACCGAGGAACAATAGTTTTTTTTGCAATAAAACATTAAAAGTTGTCTAAAGACTATTTCCATTAATCGTGCTAAAATTTCGACTAACCCATGTTTTATATTTCAAAATCAATTATTTTAATATTATTTGACGGGGTATCAACACTTCTATTTCTTATAAAGTCACGTGCACATATTCAACCTACATGCCATTGCGGACACGTATTAATACCGTGTTCAAATTTGTAACATCTCATCTTTGCAGCTTCAAATTTGACTATTAGTATTAATGCTAAAATAAGATGACGATAAGAATGAAAAATGCTATATTTGCGTTCATAAATATGCTTAAAATGATATAATTAAATGTTGAAAGTAAACTGTTAAATTATTGCTTCTCTGAAAAGAACCTTTCTTTAAAGACCAATACAAAATCAAATAATTTTCGGGGAAATATTCAACCAATGTTTAAAACGAAAATTTGAATAACGTTTCCAAACTGTAATCTTTGGATTTTTCTAAATCTTGCGAAGAAACGTAAGCATATATAATCATGAAATGTGCGTTGTAATAGATTTCAACAGTCGATTGGCTTAAGCTTATTTAAAGTAAAATGTATTTTAATTTGTTTTCCAAAAAAGTACAGGATTAATTACGTTTCCTATAAAAAGTTAAAGCAAAGCTATTTTTGCAATTAGCTAAACTCTTCATTAAATGCTAAAAACATACTCACAACTCTTAGCAATGAGGCACTAGGGAACAACAAATAGCAGCCGGATTTCTGTAAGCCATGAAATAATTAATTGAAGTTGAGGCTGAATTCCAAGTAAAGTACTGTTTGAAAGTAATTGCATAATTGCCGATTTTACATTTACATTGAAATAGATTCTATTTTTAAATTTGATCTGTTTCATTTGTGCTTTTTATAATTATTATAAATAAAATGGAACCGTTTGAAGTGACTTGAGAAGGGGTGGTAGCACTACTAAATGAGTGATACAATGCTATTAAAAAGCCCACCGTAGTCACCGTTAATCTTGATCAGGAGACGATCAAATAACCAACTAGTCCAAGGCATTACTTTATACCCCAAAAACTAGTCCAATTAGGCTGATACTTATCTGAAATTTTCATATATATATATATATATATATATATATATATATATATATATATATATATATATATATGAATCGATATATGTATTCAATGTCATATATAAGTCCTCATAAATAAATTATTTTTCTATAAGTATATTACCATGATACACTTTCACTTAAAATACTTAGCAAGTAATTGTGAGTAAATAAATTATTTGGAGTTTAACAATAGGCAACCGCCATAAGATTACTGATTCATAGATGCGGATATTAGATAACCTGAAGGTAGTCTTGAAGTTCAACGAGAGAGATAGTAAGAGTGAGAGATGATGGCACAAAAAATTAGAATTAACCACGGAATCGCATTTGCGCAGTTTTTATTCACATAAGAAGGTTAATACCTTTTTGTGCACTTACTTAACTTAAAAATCATTATCTAGTTCAGCGACGAGACGTATCCCTAAACACCGCAATTAATTTTACTCTTCGTTTTCAGCAACAAGATAAAGATATTCCAATCAACTTGGTGACTAAACATATAAATAAGACGCAGTTTTTTATAGGGTGACGAGTATACTGTTTCAATAATCTATTATTTAAATCTCGATTTTTCTGCTTTGTAGCATTTTCCTACAGTTGCTCAGTATATGTATATAAAATGTTTACAAAATCAAGTTTTTATTAATAAGAATACGTCAACTACTACTACAGAACACTAAAATCCAAAGTGATCCCAAATACGATTTAAGAGGCTAAAGTATGCCTTCGATCAAACTTCCTGTATTTCATCAAGCATTCAAACTTAATGATTTCAGTAGACAAAATAGGAAGACAAGAAGCGTAATATGAACAGATATTATTTAAATCTAGCCTGTGGATTTGAGATAAAGATCAAACCGATTCATTTAGCCCGTCCTACAAAATAGAAAAGCAACCACAAATAAAACATACTGTCGAATTTTACATTTCCTCGCTCATCAAATAAAACAATCATTGATTGCGCAGTTGGTAGTAACAATTCTTTAAATCACTCTTGCCTGCTTGAAATAAACACAAATCCTATTGTATTTAACCAGTTGTCGAACAACATAGCGACTGGCGGGTGTTTTGGTATGTTGTTCGTCGACTGGTTAAATAAAATGAGATTAGTGTTTATTTAGAACTCCCAAACCGGATTTAAAGAATTCCTCGCTCATTATCAGAGTACGACGGAAAACAATAACGGGGATTGAATTGAAATGCATCAATAAGCTGGGGAAAACCAGATATGTCTCTCACCTCCCTAATAAGTACACATGCATTGTATTTCAATGGAAATGTCGGATGAAAAATTAATATTCAGTCATGAACATTAACTTTACCGAGCCTGCGCCCCATGCATTTATTTGTAAAATTAAATAATCATTCATTGTGCGGACGGCGATAAAAATATTTGAATACATGTTAGCTACTTCATGATAAATACCAATGACATTGAATACAACCAGATGTACTACATAGCAAAACTATCGGCAGTTACAAGTAAATATATTACAGTTAAATACTGTTTATTGCGAAGAGCTAATATATCGGCAAGTATGTATTAGGTGTTGAGAACCTAGTAACAAATTAGTTCAGTTGTGACCAGAAGGATAAACCAAAGGCAGCATGAATGGAAAGTATAATCTCATGCACATTCGTTTCGTGCTTACTGGCGACTCATCAGTAGGAGCCGAGTCTCCAAAAATACTAGCACTGGAGCTAGTCTGTTAGTAACTGATACCAAAATTATTGTACCGAAAAGGTTCACGGTACTAACATTCTGGTTTCTGACTCTGCACATGATACCAACCCCATGGATATCAATTTATGTTAAAGTTCACCCAAATTGAGCAATACCACAATTGCTGAACACCTGTTACTCCAGTAAATACATACACTCTGGCCTTGATCGATATCAGTTATCACATTTCGCAGTAAGCATGACATCATTCAATTAAGTATATTACAGTTTAATACTGTTTGTTGCGAAGACCTAATATATATACAAGTATGTATTAGGTGTTGCGAACCTAGTAACAAATTAGTTCAGTTGTGACCAGAAGGATAAACCAAAGGCAGCATAAACGGAAAGTATAATCTCATGCACATTCGTTTCGTGCATACTGGCGACTCATCAGTAGGAGCCGGTATTACGCCCTTTAACCACTATATATTTGGTCGAAGAATGTGGAATAATAGGACGGTACAATCTCCTAGACGAATGTGTAAACCTGCAATAGTGAAGCTAACATCATATAAAGTCTACGACAATGCGACTTCAACGTTAACTCACACTATATAATATATATACCGAGTCTGTAAAAGATACTAACACTATGGCTATTGTGTAAGTAACTGATACCAACATTATTGTACCGAAAAGTTACATGGTACTAACATTATGGTTTCTGAGTCTGTACATGATACCAACCTGATGGATATCAATTTATGCTAAAGTTCACCCAAATAGAGAATTACAACAATTTCTGAACGCCTGTTACTCCAGTAAATCCATACACTCTGGCCTTGATCGATATCAGTTATCACATTTCGCGGTAAGCGTGACATCATTCAATTAAATATATTACAGTTAAATACTGTTTATTGCGGAGAACTAATATATATGCAAGTATGTATTATGTGTTGCGAACCTAGTAACAAATTAGTTCAGTTGTGACCAGAAGGATAAACCAAAGGCAGAATGAACGGAAAGTATAATCTCATGCACATTCGTTTCGTGCTTACTGGCGACTCATCAGTAGGAGCCGGTATTACGCCCTTTAACCACTGTATATTTGGTCGAAGAATGTGGAATAATATATAGTGGTTAAAAGGCGTAATACCGGCTCCTACTGATGAGTCGCCTGTAAACACGACACGAATGTGCATGAGGTTATACTTTCCGTTCATTCTGCCTTTGGTTTATCCTTCTGGTCACTACTGAAACTAATTTGTTACTAGGTTCGCAACACCTAATACATACTTGCATATATATTCGTTCTTCGCAATAAAAAGTATTTAACTGTAATATATTGAATTGAATGATGTCCTGCTTACCGCGAAATGTGATAACTGATATCGATCAAGGCCAGAGTGTATGGATTTACTGGAGTAACATGTGTTCAGAAATTGTTGTAATTCTCAATTTGGGTGAACTTTAGCATAAATTGATATCCATCAGGTTGGTATCATGTACCGACTCAGAAACCATAATGTTAGTACCATGTACCTTTTCGGTACAATAATGTTGGTATCGGGTACTGACACAATAGCCATAGTGTTGATACATTTTACAGACTCGGTATATATACTATATAGTGTGAGTTAGCGTTGAAGTCGCATTGTCGTGACTTAATGATGTTACGCTTCACTAGTGCAGGTTTACCATTCGTCTAGGAGATTGTACCGTCCTATTATTCCACGTTCTTCGACCAAATATACAGTGGTTAAAGGGCGTAATACGGCTCCTACTGATAAGTCGCCAGTAAGCACGAAACGAGATGTGCATGAATTATACTTCCGTTCATGCTGCCTTTGGTTTATCCTTCTGATCACAACTGAACTAATTTGTTACTAGGTTCGCAACACCTAATACATACTTGCATATATATTAGTTCTTCGCAACAAACAGTATTTAACTGTAATATATTGAATTGAATGATGTCATGCTTACCGCGAAATGTGATAACTGATATCGATAAGGCCAGAGTGTATGGTTTACTTGAGTAAAAATTGTTGTAATTCTCAATTTGGGTGAACTTTAGCATAAATTTATATCCATCAGGTTGGTATCTTGTACCGACTCGGAAACCATAGTGTTAGTACCATGTACCTTTTCGGTACTATAATGTTGGTATCAGTTACTAACACAATAGCCATAGTGTTAGTATCCTTTACAGACTCGGTATATATATTATATAGTGTGAGTTAGCATTGAAGTCGCATTGTCGTTGACTTTAGATGATGTTAGCTTCACTATTACAGGTTTACACATTCGTCTAGGAGATTGTACCGTCCTATTATTCCACATTCTTCTACCAAATATATAGTGGTTAAAGGGCGTAATACCGGCTCCTACTGATAAATCGCCAGTAAGCACGAAACGAATGTGCATGAGATTATACTTTCCGTTCATGCTGCCTTTGGTTTATCCTTCTGGTCTCAACTGAACTAATTTGTTACTAGGTTCGCAAAACCTAATACATACTTGCATATATATTAGTTCTTCGCAATAAACAGTATTTAACTGTAATA